>JAPZDV010000024.1:20781153-20827438 GCA_029814665.1 Acanthurus lineatus | reverse complement strand
ATTATGTTCCTTTTGTCTGAATACACCAGAAAACCTTTGCCCACTAATAATTTAAAGCTTAAAGGTAGTAAGATGCATCCTTTGTCCTTTTAAGGGAATTGGGTGGTACATGAGGAGGCCAAACCCCTTTGCACCAGACAGTCTGCATCCCTCAGTCAGTTCCTGAGATTTTAACTCTTTTGCATATTCCCTGCCCCCTCCATGAGCTATTGGGTTCCTCAACTCCTCCCATCTGTCATCTGACCAATGCTGCATGGAGGCCACTCCCCTAATCTCCTCCTTTCCCTTCTCCTCTTCCTTACTGTCCCCTTCTTCTTCCAGACAGACCCTGCCCTTTCCTATTTGTCGCCTGGTCTGTGGATTTGTTGTAGAGGACTGAGACACTGACAATGGGAAGCTTTTTCTACGGCTTGCAATGCTGACACTCCACTCCCTCCTGCTGGGAATTCATGTGAGTACAATCCGACCATTCACTTCTTTTTATGGTATCATACGCATTTCTGCCTTCTCATCTTGTTTGTGCCGTTATCTGGAGCGCTAAATAATACAATAACTGGGATGAGAACAGATGAATAATTGATTACCTCATCCTATCCAGCATCTGTGCACTGGTGAATCACAGAGGGATGGTGTTTATTAACTATGATATCCAATCTGTTGTATTATATTTTGTTTTTTTCCCCCATTAATTAGTCATGAAAACATAAAGACAAAGCATTTATTTCGGCCTTGTTTTAGAGCAACTGTTGCACTTTAACATCCTACTGCTCTGATTCTTTTTTGCTTCCTCAACCAGCCCACACACTTCTCCATTTTAGGCGGCCCTGGCTGCCGGCTGTAGCAGGTGGGCATCTCTGCTGCATTCTGAGGGCTGGGCTCTGTAATCAAGCATACATGGCCTTTTGTTTGGAGGATAAGTGATCTTTTATTGGTTTTCTGATCCGAATGTTTATGGGTTATATTGTAAGGGAGCTGCGTGAACCACATGTGAATCAGCGTGTCGTTTGCTACTATCGTTTTCGAAGTCCTTGTGTTGCATTGTACTGCAGCAACAGCCAGCACATAATTTTCATACCGCTACTGTGAGCAGATGGTTCAGTGGTTCCTTATTGATTGGTCTTTTGTTCTGGAAGATGGCTCCTCTTGATGTAAAACTATCTCTTAAGTCACATGTTTGATGGGTGCAGCTGATGGAAATGTTAAGCTGGTTTTGCTCCGCTAGCTCTCTGCTCTGGGTCACAGGGGGGTTGCAGACGGTCCTGGATGCTGCGCCTGAGGGCACAGATGCTTAGCGGGGGTTATATGTCTGTGTCAGGTATTCAGGGTTTCATTCAGTAAAACTGCTCAGAATCTCAGATTGTATCTTGTGTTTTTAGCAGGTTTAGCAGCACTACTCATTCAGTAGGAGTATAGTCCAGTAGTAGTTGTCTTGATAGTACAAGTGCACTGAATTGTTTTAATACATTTCTGTAAATCTAAACCAAAAGATCAAACATAGGCTGCCACGACCAGCGATCAGATTGATGTTTGAGGCGGTAACGTTATATAAACAGAAGCTATAATAAGATGCAGCTGGACCAAGGCTACTTGTCTAAATCTATTCAAGTGTGCACCCACACAAAGGGGGAGATAGACCAATGAATAGTTATATGAAAATTGTTTGATTGATTAATTGATTAAAGCCCCAGCATATAACTACTTTAACTTATATAAACAGCTTATATCACTCTGATTTTACACGAACTTGGACTAAAGTGATTGGTGTAAATTACTGTGCTTCCCAATTGCGAGTTGTGCATAGTGACTTGGAGAAGCAGGTCATGTAGGCAAAAAATCCTGCCTAAAGTTTTACGGTACTCTATCTCACGTGCTATAACTAAATCTGGGCAATATTTTGTGGACAAAATTATATCTGGTATCTTTGCAGTGTTCTCCGGTCAGTCTTACCTGTAGCTGCTAACGTAAATTAGCTGTGTTAGCCCTGCCGCTAGCTAGGTCAACAGCACACTGGTTATTTTGAGCATCCTAAAATGACAGAGGCAAATCTAGAAAAACGGACGTTAACGGAGGGGATGGAGAGAGAGTGACCAAGCTAGAGTCTGGAAAAACAGAGGATGATTTTAACAGAGAGGAGAAGGGACATGAGTCTTGCTTGGACAAGAGTGATGGCCATTTGTCGCTGGCGACATCAGGACAAGGGGGAGAATACAGAAAAGCAGGTTGAGGGAGAAGAGAAAGTGTCTGAATGAGGAACAAGAGATAATGTTGGACTTACTTTAACTCTCAGTTGTTGACCAGAGCTTTGCAAGAGAATAGGCAGCAAGACAGATACCAAGATGGATTTATTGTTGGACTGGTGAATAATATTAGCCAGCTTGCTAAGTTCAGCACCTTCTGTAGTTGTACTTCAGATGTTTGGCTGTATTAGCTGATGACTTGCTTGTTATAGCCAGGTGTTTGCAGCGTAATATTGTCTCTGAGTCAGTGTATGCTAGCTTAGCATACTTTTGTACAGAGCTTTGTGCAAACTTTTCCTCTTCAAAACAGAAGGTTTAAGGACATAACAGTGATGGAATTAATTTTGGTTGTAGTTACCATGTACATAGGGTTGTATATAGGGTTAATGGAGAGTTATCTTGTAAACTTCAGCATCTTAGCTTAAATGACACTTCAAATTTTAGCGAACTACTATATATATATAGCTATTTGGCAGCATACCTAAAGGATGCTTCCAGGAGAGACAAAATTATTTTTAGAGATTACAAAACATTTAGAGATTGTAAAACATGTAAAGCTCAAAGATTAATAATCAAAACAGACTATGACATCAAAAAAGTTAACTCATGACAACACAAATCCCAGGTATATCCAAGACACAGTAAATTGAACAAAGGAAACATTTGTGTTGCTCAACAAACATCATTCATCATTCTTAAATCACAATTAATTCATCATTCATCCTGAACATTCACTGTTCATGGTGCAAGTAATTAGCAGTTTATTTACAAGTTGCAACTTGAATAGTTCTTAATAGTGCGCTCTAACCACTGGTAATTAGATCATCAAGCAAAACAATGGCAATCTTTTTACACATTAGAATAAGTACAAGACATGGTGTGACCATCTGAGTTACTGATGAGCTACAGTCACCCTATAGAGCTCACTGCAGGTGGATGAGGGTTGCAGGCAGGGACTGTGCTTGTGCACTGATCGACCTTTTATAAAACCTGCAGTGCATTTTGTGCCTGCAGACACACTGCCTGCATGCCGCATTGTCTTCCTCCAGGCTTTGTGACAGTGGGCTCACAGGGAGGGACACAGATGTCCCCTGACTCCCTATTTGTGTCAGTGTTGATTAAAACCTGTGCTGACTACTGTACTTGACACGATGTGGTCACTTTCTCTTGTCTTCTTTCATTATCCATCAGATCTTATCAGTCTTAATCTGTAAACAAAGGCAGATTAAAGTCTAAGTTCAGTAACTAATTGTTCATCAAAATTAGTAAATTTCTATAGCTTTTTAGTGTTACAGATGAACAGACATAGTCAACATATTTTGGTCAGGCAGTTTTTGTTTATGTACATTTATTCCTTTACAAATTAAGTCATTAAATATAAATAAAATGCTAAGCTCAGTTATGGATAGGATTAGTTTCATGAAAACAGCATAATTTGAGACAAACAGTAGTGGTTGAAACAGATGTGCTTTATGTTGAGTCTGTTCTTAAAGGTCTTTAACATTAGGGCCACAGTCGGGTTTTCTTTCATTATGTGAAAACCAGTGTGCACTACTTTGACCAATCTGGCAGAGCCTGATGCAATGAGACAGATTCCTTCTTTTGATGCAGTGGAGTGTAAGGGGAGCTTGTTAGTTTGAGGAGTAGAGGTTTCTGTGTGAATAATGACTGATGAGTCATCATAGAGATGGGCACCCCTCATTGGCCCCACAAAAACCCAGTGACACTCTCCAAAACACAACTATGTACTTTCAGAAATGTGTTTCTCTGCATGTGTCATTCTAAGGTTTATGTCATTTTTGTTGTTTGAAACAGCACAAGGGCTTTTTGGATTGTTGTTGCTAGTACAAATGGGACAGTTTTATCAGTCATGCTTGACCTGTCTTTCAACTAGATTACATCAGTATCCAGTTTGATTCACTTACCTATGAAAATAACACAGAAATTTCAGAATGCTTAGAAAAACAATGTTGAATGTTACATCTCAAACATATGATATTTGTAGAAATGAAAATAATACTTGACTTTCACAGTGTGAAAGTGTGAAATATGTGGAAAGGAGTTTAAATTTTTTTTTGTTTGTTATTTGTTATTTAATTCATGAATAGTATCGAGTTTCTGTGGTAAACCTCAGTTTTTCATTTTGTATTCTCCTCTCCATTCACCCCTTTTCTTGTGGTCACACAGATATTTTCTTTATTCATATGTCATTACAATCTACACATTCCCGTAACACTTAACAAAATCTATCAGTAATGGTGCATTTAATTAAAATTAGATCAAGGCTAGTTCTGCTCAGGCTGAGTGTATGCTAGCACAATCACTGTCTGATGACACACGCGCAGGGGCACAACAGATGTAGATGGAAACATAAACTACCATCTATAATTAAACACAATCTTAATGCATATCACTGAGGGCCAACACTTCCTACGTACAACTTTCACCTATGTTTACCAGTTCAGCACACAGCTGCTTGCTGAAATAAACTATTGAAAAACTCTTCAGTCTAAAGTGAATTACCCAGAGGCTCTTTCTGCTGTGAAACACACACAACATGTTTCACTGGAGAGTAACAGAATTACAAAGGGCTTATTTCACATAATGGTACATATAATCTAGTATAAGTACAAAGAATAGTAAATATAGGATGCTGAAACACAAACCTAAAATACTGGATGCAATGGATGCACAACAGGGGAGGAGTAATGGATAGGAAAATTGATTGCCCTCGAAAAGCAAACATCCTGGAATCCTGAATAGTCACAGCTAGTTAATATTAACAATCTCCAAATTGCAGCCTGCTTTAAAGGCCAGTTCCCTACTTAACAATTCATTTATCATCTTTTAATGAATCGTATCTCAATGATATGACTGTAAGACATGTAATAGACATGTTCATAGCATTAGGTTAATTATTTATATGTCAATTTTGGCAGTTTATTTGCTAGTTAACAGAAACTTTTAAGGGAATAACAGTTTTAGGGTAGCCTGACATGAGACAAAGGTACATCTTTTACAATCTTTCCTCATACCTTGTATAATAGTCCCCATACATAATTAAATATCTGTGAATAAGAGAAGACGATCATCTATTTAGTCTGATTTTTTTGGTGCTTTTAAGTGAAATGCTTTCTCACCCACAAAAGATAACATCATTCATGTCATCCATTAGTCATAAAGCACACAATGTCTACCTTTTTTATTTCACTTCAGTAGCAAAACACACTGAACCAACAGATATGAGTCATTACATTTGAATTATGGTGGACAGAAACGCCTTGGAGTAATACTTTGCAGAAAGCATTGCGTCTCTCTAGGCCAAGAACACAACTCACAGCTACAAAAACAGGCTGCACTTTATGGGAGAGGTGAAGAGCGGGGCATGGCCACCTGCCCTTGTGCAGTAGACCAAATCCCAAGCAGATTAAGCAGAGAGCAGTGTTTTCTTTGAATGTGAGCACGTTTCCTAAAATCCATTCAAACCATTCATAAAAGAAGTCTGTGTCTTCAGGAGAAAGCTGTTCAGTTTCAAACAGCAGACCTCAAGTATGGAATGACTGTCACTGCTTCACTTGTGTTACTGTAATAGCATGTGAGTAGTGTGTCAGGCCAAGTTAGTCACATTTATGGGAGGTGTATGCTTTAATTTTGATTTGAGTTGACTGGGTGTGATGGTGTCATCAGAGTCTGGGAGACTGTAATCCAGCTGGCAGACAGGGCCTTACCCTGCAGGAGGACATTAAGCCACTTAACTGTAATGCAGGGTGAGAGTGGCAGGAGATGTTTTACAGTGAAACAGCTGAATTTACAGACATTAACATTTGGTTGATTTTCTGCAGATGTCATGTTGCAGCATGACAGATACATCACAAAGAAAACACAGTTGCATCCTGACTTGGATGACTAACCTCATCTGTATGAAGTGCTGATCATGCATTTCTCGTGACGGCGCCTTGAAGAGGATCTAGTCACATGCTGCCTCAAACATTACATTACTGTTTTCTGCAGATTTAGGTCTCTAGTTTGTCTTATGTTTCTACCAAAGCTATTTTTAACATCTCCTCTAATTCAGTTTTTTTCTTTTGTATTTATCTTTTGCAGTGATATTTTACTGTACATGCTTGAATTACTGAACCCTTTTGAGCTTTGCAACAAAGCCTTGTAAATTTTTATTTTTAAACCCTCTGCAATGATTTGATTGTTGTTTCTGTCTTCTCTGTTTATTTTTAAACATGATTTCTGCTCATATCAACCAGCTTTACTTAGAGCATATGCACAACTATGAAGAGCTGTTGTCAGGGTGAGTCTGCTTTTAAAGAAAGGTCCTCTTTCTGTGGCGAGGCGAGGCGAGTGGGAGGAAGTGAGCTGAGTAGGGCTGCTGAGAGAGCGGACTGGCAGGGAGGGAGGGAAGGGAAGGTGGGGGAAGACTGTTACATCCCTAAAGGCAGCGGCCAGCCAACCAAGAGGGGTGGAGCTTGAGGGCTTTGGTTCCCCAACCTTCCTCCTGATGTCACCATTCAGCTGCTGTAATTGTGAGTCCAAGTGAAGAGAGGACAGCCCAGGGAGGGGAGGGCCTTTGAGAGGAGACAAGGGGAGGGGGAGGTAAAGAGGGTTGGGGAAGAACTGGTTATATGGACAGTGAAAGGGCTCGGCAGAGCTCCTTCGTCAGCAGGCCTTGTAATCACTTGGCAAGGAGCAACAATGTTGCCTGCGTACTTGAGAAAATCCCCATCTGCAAGACGTCTGTGGCTGAGATCAGGCTTGCTGATGCTATGAGTGCATTTATGTGGTTGAGAGAGGCAGAATAGGAAACAGAGAGGACAATAGAATGAAGGAAAAGAGTTAAAGGGAGGGAGAGAAATGTGAGGTGGTGAACTGTGAGCAGAGCTGGAATGCCATTGTCAGAGCTTGCTGCTCTGTGTTTCAGAGAGGGACAGCTGCCTCTGAGGCCTGCTTGCTCATGTGAGACAAGCAACCTAGTTCACTGTGAATTTAAACCCTATCTCCCTACAGACTGACAGACAGGTGGGGCCTGAACTCAGCCAGCTGGAGTCAAGGGAAGGAACTAGGAGGAATTTTGGGAGTGGCCTTTTAAAGCTTCCTTTTTCCTCTCCTTACTCTCAGAGAAAAGAGGCCCAGCTATATTTGTCGAGGCACTGTTCAGAGCTAAAGAGCAGAGTGGGAAGCTTTAGCTCATGGTGCTATGTACAGGCTGGTGTTAGACCCATTTCAGATTGGACTGAAAAAGCAGTTGTGTGAATGCAACCACAAAGGAAAAAGTACAAACCATGCTTTTGGAATAGTGGATGAAAGATGAGGCGAGGCTGACGAAATGTGTAATCATAGGGCTGTGACGCATGATGAGGTGATGGGTGAGTTGACATGCTTTGTAAGGAAAAGGTCTGAGTGTGATTTTTTGGGATTAATTGGCTCTGGACTTGGCTCTCAACTGAGATTTTAGCAATTTCAGTTATGTAACATTGAGACTAACAGTATATCTGTTTATAAATTACCTATAAATTTTTATATTTCTAATTTTTTTCAGTACATTTTAAATATTCCTTTCCAGATAGGTTTGACTGACAAAGTATCCTGCAGAGGAGGATGGGTCCAAGAGATATTTATACTGAGCGATAAATCAGTCATTTCTCACTGAGACAGCTGGACGCTCTGTTGTTTTATGAAGTGTTTCTAAAATAAAAAGAGCATTTATAACTATATACTAGTGAATGAGCTTTGCTCACTTCATTAAAAAAAGCTGCCAAATAGTTGTTCAAGAAAATGGAAAGACACAAACAAAAAGAGAAAAAAAACTTGTATCTTTGGCCTGGTAGTGTTTTAGACAGCCAGCATAAAATCCACAGTTTCCACAGAGGCATACATTCCAGTTTGTAGCGTTTCACATTTACCATTGGATTGATTTAGGTTATGTTTGGAAGAATGAAATGCATTTTCATGTGTTATTAGTGTAACTAAGCTTTTTGTATAATTCAATTAGAACCACTGATGTCACAAAGACTTTGTCAGTCATAACTCACTGAATGTTCATACCAGTACTCCCTTTTAAAGTCTGTCTATCTGTAATGTTGCAAAGATGAACTGGATGCAGAGCTTTGATTTAAGAAATACAATACACTCAAAGTATTTTAGAAGATGCTGCATAACAGACTTTGTATATGACAACAAGTAGCTCCTGAAATAAAGAAAAAATACATGCAAAGAGATGTTATGCTGGTGTGCTCTCAATTTTTGTGTGTTTTGTCAGTTCCCAGATAAAAGGTGTCGTAGAGAAAAATAATATCTAAGAAAAAAATAGAAGTTAATAGTAATAATTTTTATATGAATGGGCTGAATAGAATTACTCAGTAAAGACATATCATATCAAAGTCATGTGCCTATGTTTTTGTTTGTCATGTAATCCCTTATGTGTTTATGTACAATTTGACAGATGCACAGCATGCCTTGGCATACACTGGATAATCTCTGCTTGACCTAGTGGTACAATTTCATGTAAAAGCAAATACCATCTGAACAGGGAGCTAGCAGATAGACACTAATTTGGAACTCAACAGATGCTGGACAGGAAAACAAAGGACATTTTGTTGCCAGGAATTGTACAAGATGAACAAAATATTTTTGGCTAACAACTTAATTGTATGCACAAATTTTACACTTCTTACATGACTGTAAAGACAGACATGTTGGCTCCTTGACTGCATAGTTGTCTAGACTAAGAGTTTTGCCCTGCAGTGTTAATCACATTTATTCATTTTTCTTCCACTGCTTCAACTTGATGAGAATTTTCACTCAAAAAGTCCAGCAACCTCTGGCTGTGCATGTGTTTGCAAAAAAGAAGATAATCTCACTGCTAGAGCTTAATAAGGAGAATACAAAATGCCAGTAGATGCAGGATGAGGTTTTATTATGTTAACAGCATTATGACTCATTTCTTCCTTTACTCATACTGAGGTTAAGTGAATACGTCCTCCTCGAGCTGGTCGAATGTTTTCTCAGTGCTTTCTTGACCTTTCTCCTGTTTCTACCACTGTGTGCCTGCAGGTTAAGTGGTCCTCGTGCCCTCTTTGAATGTCTGTCACTATGGCCAAGCGTGAGACCGGCAGCACCAGCCCTGTGGTCAGGCAGATAGACAAGCAGTTCCTGGTCTGCAGCATTTGCTTGGACCATTACCACAACCCCAAGGTCCTGCCCTGCCTGCACACCTTCTGTGAGAAGTAAGCTCAAGATCAATCAATTCATGATTATTTGTGCAGCACCTTTCTGACAATGTAGTTCAAAGTGCTTTAGAGAGACTGACATCACTGGCTAATTAGTTCTATAAGAGAGTAGAGAGACAAACAGTAGTACAATAGGGGTCAGTTAAGAAGAAAAATGTTACAAGATGAAAACTGAATAAAAGTTATAAAAAAATAGAAAAAATCAGGATGATGCAACTTTTAATTATTTTGTAACAGGATATACTGGAATTTCTGCTTCATACATAAGTTTAATTCAGAAACTGATCATGTAAGAACAGAAATAAATGGGTTAGGGAATCATTTTGTTTTTTTGTATTCCTTCTGCCCACAGTTAGAAGTTTACAGAAGTTTCAGAATTATGTTTAATGGCCCCAAATCACACCACTTGATGCCAGCTGTTCTCTCACCATTGTGGCTTCTGCATGATGTAAGGCACCAGTCACCCTGAGCTAGGGCACACAAAAACAGACAGCATTCTTCATGGCATATAGCACTGTTGGCAGCAAGCACTTATTTCCACAGCTTTGTTGCTCCCTCGTGGGACAGATACTTGAACAGTTATTTAAATAAATTGGTCCTCTCTGTTGGGCCCAGTGAAAAATGTAATGACTGAATCTTATTGTTTTTCTTAGCGAGTCTTGCAGGAAATGTTTGCATTTTTACACCATATTAACTGTAGCGTAGGTTCTTAACTACAGCTTCAGTTCTCTAAGTCATTTCTTTTACTTTTTTTCTCTGTGTAGATGTCTACAGAACTACATCCCTCCTCAGTCTTTGACACTGTCATGCCCAGTGTGCAGACAGACCTCTATCTTACCAGAGAAGGGTGTGGCAGCCTTACAGAACAACTTCTTTATCACAAATCTAATGGAGGTGTTACAGCGGGACCCAGAGTGCAATCGACCTGAGGCCTGTAACGTTCTTGAGTCGGCCAGTGCAGCTACAGCCTGTCAGCCTCTCTCTTGCCCAAACCATGAGGGCAAGGTAAGCTAAAAAGGAAACAAATACACAAACATATAATATAAAAAGTAGGTCAGATCTCTCTGGGATTAACCAGAAGTTAATGACAATACTATGTACTGTTACAGGATCTTCTGTTGAATATTTTTTTGTCAATGTGTTTGAATTTCTAAGCAAATTCCTCAGAAATAAACTGAAATATGTTGTTCAGTTTCCTTGTGCTCCATTGCACCCTCTGCAGGTGATGGAGTTTTACTGCGAGTCATGCGAAACAGCCATGTGTCTAGAGTGTACAGAAGGAGAACACAGGGAGCATGTGACAGTTCCACTGAGGGACGTGCTGGAACAGCACAAGTCAGCGCTTAAGAATCAGCTTGACACTGTGCGCAACAGGTATGATTTTCAGTGGTTTAATCCATAACAAATTATGTAATGGCATTTGAAAGATCTTGAAAGTATTGAAAATATAAAAAAATGGTAAAGGTAATTTTATTCTATATCCACCACTTTCCTCTGGCAGACTACCTCAGCTGACGACTGCCATTGAGCTCGTTAATGAGATCTCCAAGCAGCTCACAGAGCGGAAAAATGAGGCAGTGACTGAAATCAGTAACACTTTTGACGAGTTGGAGAAAGCCTTACACCAACGCAAGACTGCTCTCATTACAGAGGTGGAAAACATCTGCAGCACCAAGCAAAAGGTTGGATGTCTTTCACATTTCTTTTAATGGGAGAGAATGAAATTTTTATTTTTGTTACAGATTTTGATAAAAGCGGTGCACCCTTGACTGTCAGCCTCTGTCTCTTTGGACATTTTTAGGTGCTTCAAGCCCAGCTGACTTCTTTGCTTCAGGGCAAAGACAACATTCAAAGCAGCTGCAACTTCACAGAGCAGGCCCTGAGCCATGGCAGTGCCACGGAAGTCCTGTTGGTCCAGAAACAAATGGGTGAGCGGGTCAGTGCCCTGGCACGACACAGCTTTCCTGAGCATCCCCATGAAAATGGACACCTGGAATGCCAGGTGGAGACGGATGGACTGAGGCGCTCCATCCAGAATCTGGGAGTCCTGATAACAACAGGGGCTGTCGGCCATACGAGTGTTGCCACTGGTGAAGGCCTGCGACACGCACTGGTCAACCAGCACACTACTGTTACAGTCACTACAAAAGATAAGGATGGAGAACTGGTGAAGACTGGTAATGCTGCTCTGAGGGCAGAGATTGTATCTGCAGATGGAGTGTGCACTGAAGCTGAGGTGGTGGACAACAAGAATGGCACCTATGAAGTAGGATATACGATCCGCTCAGAGGGAGAATTCACCTTCTCTCTGCTGCTATATGAACAGCCTGTGAGGGGGAGTCCATTCCGTTTGCGTGCTGTCAAACCATCAGATGTCCTGCAATCACCAGACGACGTGAAGAGAAGAGTGAAGTCCCCTAGTGGAGGAGGAGGTCATGTTCGGCAGAAGGCTGTACGCAGGCCTTCCAGCATGTACAGCACCACCAAGAAAAAGGAAAACCCAATAGAGGATGAGCTGATCTACAGAGTGGGTGGGTGAATAACAGGAACATACAAGTCTGACATATCTCTGGATAATCTCAGTTCCTGTGTTTCAGTTTTGGATCTTTTCTGTGGTACAAAATAGTTTCCTCTCATTCTCCTGTCTGCTCAAACTGTTAAAACACAAAGTAAAAGCTTAACATATCACAAGATACACCCAAGATTATTTTTATGCATGGATTGTGCTGAATCAGCCTGATGTCTCATTAATATGACAGGAACAAGAGGGCGAGATAAAGGAGAATTCACTAACCTACAAGGTATCTCGACTTCCAGTAATGGACGGATTGTGGTGGCAGACAGCAACAACCAGTGCATACAGGTCAGTGTTTGTCATTCACTTCAGCTACAATAAAGTTTCATGTTATAATGCCTTGATTAGAAATTACTTACTTACTTACTGAAATTACTTTTTTTCCCCTCAGGTATTTTCAAATGATGGCCAGTTTAAGATGAGATTTGGGGTCAGAGGTCGTTCACCAGGGCAGCTACAGCGCCCCACAGGGGTCACAGTGGATATGAATGGTGACATAATTGTAGCTGACTATGACAACAGATGGATCAGCATCTTCTCCTCGGATGGCAAATTCAAGGTAAATAATCCTAAATGTTTTTATTAGACAACTTCAAAGTGTTCAGCTGAATAACCAAACTGTTCCTCTGGCTGTCACAGAACAAAATTGGTGCTGGAAGACTGATGGGACCGAAAGGTGTAGCTGTGGATAAGAATGGACATATCATCACAGTTGATAATAAGGCCTGCTGTGTGTTCATCTTCCAATCAAATGGGAAGCTTGTTACAAAGTTTGGAGCGAGAGGAACATCAGACAGACACTTTGCAGGTATTATGTAATACTTATTACAAGTACCTATTATCATTTCATCAATAATGTCTTCGCACAGGAAAAGAAGATGCAAAGTGAATGACGCTTCATGTCTTATTTCATGTGGTTGGGCCAGATTTACAGATTTATTTGTGTTTAATAGCTTGCAGGAATGTGGATTTGCATTGTCTCACTTTTCAGTGAAAGCATGTTTCTATCAAACCTTTATTTTAACTCTTAAGCATGTATAGTTGCTTTTTCAGTTATAATCACAGCACAGTTGACGATTCTGTGTTGTTAGAATTAATAACCTTGCACTGTAAACATTCACCTGATCATAACACAAGACATAATTGTAAAGAGGCAAAATGTTCATTATGCATATTAATGCATGATAAAGATGTGATGACTGTCTTCCTGTCTATGTCTCATAAAAGCTGTTAAATTAACAATGACTGTTAATAAGATTTGCTTGCATGGCTGGGCTCCCTCGTTGATATAGCTTCAGTTGTTGCACAGACAGCAGTGTTTCAGTTGAAACTCACTCATTCTTTCAATTTAATTTCTCACTTGGACCTTTTCTTTTCTTTTAGAAAAAAGTGGTGCAAACATTGCACTGGAACAAAAGCTTAGTAAATCTGGCCCTGTTTTCAGTAAGTAATTGATTCCCTGTGAATGTGACCTAAGAAAATAATTCTTTGTTCCTAATGTCTCATGTACTGTCCCACTTCAAAACTCAGAGTCCTTTGTGACCACTGTGTCTTGTTTTTTCAGTCTGAAAATAGTATGGAACTTCCTCCCCTATGTTGTGAATCTGCGGATGACTCATCTTTCCTCTCTTTCTCTCTCTGTCTCCTCTGCTGCTTCCAGGTCCTCACTTTGTGGCTGTAAATAACAAAAATGAAATTGTGGTAACAGACTTTCATAACCATTCAGTCAAGGTATGGAAAAAAGTTTCATATTTGAATCAATTAAACTTTAAGAAGCTACAGTAAACGTCTCCCACAGTTTCTTTGCTTTGTTGCCTGTTTTTTTTCTTATAAGTTCAGCCCTCCAAATGAAGTGCTTGGGATGCTATAAATGTTTATGGCTGCCATTCTGTTTTCCACAATAATGTTGCCAGTCTCTTTTATAGGTGCATATAATACAATAAAAATAAACAACGATATAAAACCATTTGGTTTCAATGAAAAAAAAAAAGGCAGAATCAGCCAAACAAACATCGGAAAACATAAAAACAGAAAGTGACACATTGAAAGACAAACAGTTTTTTCTGTTTTGCTTTAAATCATTTCAGCAATAGGCTTTGTATTCTTTTGCGTTTAACATAGTTTTTATTATGAGTGACAGCACAATGTCATCCTCCCTTCTCTCTCCTGTTCAATCTTTCTTGCAGGTTTTCAATGCAGATGGGGAGTTCCTGTTTAAATTTGGCTCCCATGGGGAGGGGAACGGCCAGTTCAATGCTCCAACAGGCGTAGCTGTGGATGCCAATGGAAACATCATTGTTGCTGATTGGGGCAACAGTCGCATCCAGGTTAGTTTGAGAAACTTACATCTCATTGAATCCTTGGAGCCAGTTTGTAAGTGTATCACTCATTGCAACCTTTCCATTTGTGCTGTGCAACAAACCAGGTGTTTGACAGTTCTGGGTCCTTCCTGTCTTACATCAACACATCAGCGGACCCCCTGTATGGCCCCCAGGGTCTGGCCCTCACATCTGATGGTCATGTGGCAGTGGCAGACTCTGGGAACCACTGCTTCAAGGTCTATCGCTACCTGCAGTAGAGACTGGAGACAGTCATCCTCACCACTGCAAGCACTGACAACGACACAACCAATGTATTCCACAGGGTGCAATGACCTTTCCAATGCAGCCTTTTGATGTGCACATCAGATGATCGCCTGGATATAGTTAATTATCTGACCTTGAGTTTGCCCTCCTTATGATGTGTGTTGAAGGTTGTTTTTAAAGTTGGGTAATGTAGCATCCTTGGGACAAGTAATGGACTTAAAGCTAAGGACTGGTTTTAGAGCCCGTTGATAGTATTATTAGACCACACTTTCTGTGAGACCGGACACGGTAGGAGATAGATTGAAGTATTTAATGAGCCATAACTTGTCCAAATGCATGAAGATTTATTTTATCCTAATACCTAAGCAACAACAAAGTGTACCCATCAGTTGCTTTTCTCATGAACTAGTTAATGCTTACCGTAATATGAACAGTGCTACGCTTTTACAGCAATGAAATGTAAAATTTCTCATTTGCTGACAACACATAAACTGTCATGTCATCACCATCTGTGCATTGATTTGTTGTATGTACTGTATATACATAAATGTATATTGTGTATATTAGATCACTCTGTATGTATTTGCTATGATTTTGATTCACACAGCCTTTTGGCTATTCAGAGAGCAGCAGTCAAGGATTCCAGGATTTTAAAAATGTGTGTATGGCAGCTGTTTAAAAGTGTGCTTTTTAAACATACTCAGCACATGCTAAAAGGAAAAGAGTGTCATATTTATTGCTAATGTAAGCAGCACAATAATCCTTTTTGTTGATATCTGTTGTTTTAAAGGGAAAACAAAATGAAAAAATGCTAATTTATTTTATTTTATACACTAGGTCAACATTTACAAAATTATTTTTCTAAATTAATGTTTTTTTTTTCCTTCGGAACTTCACACTTTATCCCTTTTGCTTAAAAGGATATTTCACATTAAAGCAGAATTCAGTATCCTCCCTCTACATCAGAAAAGTTTTGTGTTTCAGTGTTTCCAAAGCTACAAATTCATCTTTGTCTTCATTTGGGATGTCTTAAAAAAGACAAAACAGTTTCTCAGTTCCTCTGTTCAGCATAAATGGCTTATGACGTGAGCTCATTGAATGATTATTTTGCCTTAAACAGTTAAACAGCTTTATTCTTTGAAGTGCTAACAGTTACAAATCAGAATGAATACACATATCTCAGGAAATCCATGCAAATTAGATCACCATGTTAATGGAACAACTTTAAACAGTTTTATTTCTTTAAATGGTAACAGATTTTTAGGAAAATGATGGAAACTTTGTAAGATCACAGAAATTTCTGGGATGGAATATGAATTCTGTTTTACAGTGTTTGTGATTATTATTATTATTTTGCTTTAATTATAAAAAAGTTACAAATATTAAATGCTAATTGATAAGATTACATTTGTCAGCAAACACATCCACGCTTCAGAATAAACTTGTCTATGATACTGTTGTAAGCTATCCAACAAAACAATGTTAAATCTGAGTTTCTGCCTGCACTACATTAAGCCATGACTTCCAAGGAAGACCTGTACCATTTGAGCTGATGCCACTCTTCTACCCCCTACTGTTCATTCTGTGTAATGTCATAAGAAAACCTTGTCTCACAGCAGAGGAGAGACTAGAGCAGGAAGAAGGCAACTTCCTGGTCTGACATAATTACCTGCAGCACTGTGCTAAATATCGAAAAACAATATTTATTCTCCCTAGCATAGAGAGTTTTAGAACTACAGGGTAAGACCCGATTTCATCAGTTAACTCATCCAGGAAGCTGCGGTTTTTCATGCATCTGATCTGTTGCTTGACTTGTTGCCAAACAGGAGCCCAGGCATCTTTAAAGAGTCAAAGGCTCACCTTTTTGTCATGTGTCTGAAGCATTTTATCCTAAGCTGTTTGTGCCACACCAATACAAACAATTCTGTTTTCTCTATGAATATGCACTGGTAATAAAAGCACATGGTTTACTGATTTGTTGTATGTAACTACTCATTAGAAATGGATCTGTCTCAAAAAATGCACAATAATGTAATCATTAAATAATAGTAATAGGACACTGACATGATTTAAGTTGGCACATCTTGGTTTAGAGTGATACAATCCTGAAATGAATAATATCTTAATCTCTTAAGAGTTTGTAGAAGTAAAAGTATAGATGGGATTTGCATCTCTCTTTTTATATTCATAATAATCTATCCTATATACTTTTTCATTTTGACAAAAAGGACTGATGCTCAAATTAATGAGGTATAGGTGTATTTATCAATTTATACACAAATCATGGCAATGGTTATCATTTTTAGCAAAACTTCTCAAAGAAAAGATAGGCTGAATTGTTCAAAAAAACAAAACATTTTTTTCCAGAGACATCATCTATGTCCTGCCCAATAACAGTCTCAAGCTAAAACAGGTGTTCAATTAAAAAAACAAAATTTGATGATGTTTTCTTGAAAAATTATTTATTTGCAGACCAAGCTGTGCTTTGGGTCTATGTTACAAATACTTACAGCACATACAGTATGCATTTTTAACAATAACCATTCCCAAGACATCCAAATGGTTTATTTATAGGCAATACATATGTATATACATACATACATACATGTGCATAAAAAAGCTCAGAATGCACTCGAAGCATCAGAGTGGAATAAACGAACCACAGTACACTGATACACTGTCAAACCTAGATTAGCAAGAAAATTGTGCACTGAAAAAAATTACTTGGGGTAAACATTTTATGTAGGTATGATATCACAGGTTGCATAGAATTGTTTAAAATTTCAAAATAAATTTGCGATTAAAAACAACATTTTATAAAGTAGTGCCTATGAAGCTAGTGTTTATCATAGGATATATACTGTATGAGGTAATCAGATTTTATGGCAATCTGGTGCTAGATCTGTGAAAAAACAAACAAAAACAACACTAATGCATGGCAAGCTTGTATGATGCGCCATGTTAGCACTGAATCATTTTGTGCACAATGATTTAATGCTAACATGGC
This sequence comes from Acanthurus lineatus, assembly GCA_029814665.1. Lineage (NCBI taxonomy): Eukaryota > Metazoa > Chordata > Actinopteri > Acanthuriformes > Acanthuridae > Acanthurus > Acanthurus lineatus. Next base: position 20,809,796 of record JAPZDV010000024.1, on the reverse strand, counting down.
ACATAACCTGTATATGTTTATTGTAATACCAATAACAAACAAGACATACAGTTTGAGAAAGAAATGTTTAAGCAAAATTAAAAAGGTAGAGGAAGTCATATATGATTTAGGTCATCATTAAATGACAAGCAAGATTGAGACTGAAATAAAATGATTGACATTTAAATAAATACATTTAAAACTAATGAATCAATGAGAGTACAGTAGTTGAACAATAAAGCAATGACTGAGGGTAAAACATTTCATTCCCTTTAGGTGAAACCTGCTAAACGTACCAAACAATGTTTCAAGCTTTAAAAAAAAATAAAATGGAACAACACAGTCAACACATAGATTTGTCTAAAGGGATCTGGAGCCCTCATTATCTCTATTAAGCTACAGTAGTCAATACTTATGATTTTAAATTCAGCATACCAATTGTGCCAGGAGTGAGAGGAGTTCCTGTTGGAAATATTGGATTTGAAACCGCTACTATACTACACTGTACAATGCAGACCAGCTGTCTTTAAAGTCACTTCAATACTACAGACTCTAACAGTTAAGCTTCTCGTATTTGATTTAGTGCCATGTGTCAACCATTAGGTCTTAAAATCATACTGTTTTAACAACTAAATATTAGGGGGTATAGCAATAAGAATTTGCTAATGATAAATACTGTTTTGTCATGGGATATACCGTAAAATATATACTGGTGAAACAGTAAATCAGATGCATTTGTCACAATTCCATTCAAATCAGCATTTAACCTGTTTTTTTTTTTTTTTTACAATTTGGAACAATCTTATAATACAAAAATAAATGCATGCAAAAACATGTGCACAAGAAAACAATGTGAAAAATATTTTTTTTCATTTGAGTGGATGTCTTACTGATCACACGAGACAAACAACATACATCATAAAACCTCAAAATCCTTGTGGTTTCTTAGGCACACACTGAATCTAGGAACAAATCATTCTCTATAGGAACAGACAGATTTACCCAGTGTAAGTAAACTATAGACAGTGTCTTGATGCAGCAAATCAAACATACAAAGCATAACAATTACAACTACAATATGCAAATTGTCCCCCTCTCTTGACCTACTCAGTTAAACACCTAATGCCATTCGAGCTAGAAGGCATCTTCTACAGCACCTTTGGAAATGTAATAACACCTTTTTTTGGATCAAGTGGCATCAAAGCAAATGAAAAAGTGAGTGCTGACAACTTGAAAAAGTGCCTTGAAATAGCTGCTAACAAAGTCTGTCTCCAAGTTTGTGTTCAGATCACTCCCCGGCTGTGGAAGTGATGCAGTATTTCAAGTAGATTTCTGAATAGAATCAAAGCTCTTGTGGTTTGTGTTGCTTCACACACAATCTTTTGTTTTTATCTAACTGTGAGGCACTTGCAAAACAAAAATATTGAACTAAAACTCTCAATCATCAGTCTGTTAGACCTCTGAGCTGTCATTGCTACTGAGGACTTGTGTCATCATGGGTTCTGCGCTGGAGCTCTTGGGTGCATCTTTCTTCTCTCGCTTGGACCTGACCAATAACACCACCACGATGATAATAAGCACTGTGAGGAGCAGTCCGACAAAGATACCAATGATGAACACTAGTCTGTCATCACTGTTGTCTCTCTGGTTGACTTCATGGGGGATGATCCCTTTGGTGTAGATCTCCCTCTCAGGGCTGGTCCTCCGCTGGTTGCTGCGGTCCAGCGCGATGTGAAGGATGTTTGTGCCGCGGTTATTACTCACACCAATCTCCTCTATTATGTCTGGCACATCATTGGCTGATCTTCTGCTGCGATGCAGACCCTCTGGAGGCAGATTTGTGTGCTGGCTCATGACATGATACTCCAGGCTTCTCTTCCCTATGCCGCGGTTGGCGTTGTCCCGAGAACGGACAGTGTAGATGGTGTGAATGTACCATTCTCTCCCTGCAGACACCTGCAGAAAGAGCCACAGTTGTTTATAACCTGTAGGTCATATTTTTCAGCATAGCTTTCTGCAGAATACTAGTTCCTTTTGTTGATCCTCAAGGGTCCAATAATAAAAGAAAAAGTTCCATTATAAAATACAACAGGCAAATATAGCTACAGTTTGTGTAACTTGCCTGCTGGACCTATTTTAATGTTTTCTGTGGTATTTTTTCTTTAGTGTAAACCTGGCCAACTGTAAAAAAAAAGATCTCAAATACACAGTGTGGTCATTGTTATTTCTGTATAATAAAGCTGAAAAGCAAAGAAGTTTTTAGCCATTTAACAGCACTCATCTACTTGTTGGCATACTGTTACTGACTTTTTCCATCTAACACACCAACACACACGGACTAACTGACCAGATAAAGTAGAACTCAATAAAAGAGGGAAAGACTGAGTCATACAAATGATCAAGTCTTCTGAGGAAATCTAAAGATAAAGCCTAATGGTGACTTGGTTGTTCACTGGCATTTATACTTCCTTTAGGATGAAGAAAGTGTCAGGACAGGCCTTTTTTCTCTCAGCCTGTTAAGATGGAAAAAAATATCCTTTAAGGTCACTTTCTGTGGCTCTTACAGCATGATATATTTTCATCTTGCTCGTTGCAGTTGCTGTCTACACAGCGGGATGTCCAAAGATCACACCAGCTCCCTCAGAGCTTCAGTACAAGCAGGGCGGATTTAATGGCCAAACAAAAAAAAAGGGGGAAAAAAAACCCAGCACAAAATCTCTCTGCAATACATCACTGATGTGGACTATTAAAGGGTGTGTACCGAATGTGTTTCTTGTTCCTGACATCTATACTGACCTGGAAGAGAGCTGAGGAATCTAATCTGAAACCATCTGACCCTGGTTGTCTCACTAGAGCTAAAGCGCCAGGGTCATCCACAGCCAAGAAGGCATTGAAAGCAACACTGCCAAAAAACCGGGCCTCAGTCTCTGGCTGGGCCTTGTCCTAGTGAGAAAAAAAAGCATACTTAGTTCAGAATGAACACAAACCACATCAGACATATTGAAATTTATTCTTTTGTTGCTTACAATTATCTTAAATCTGTAGAGTAGTGATGGAGCATCAGCTAGACAGCCGAACTCAAAGTTGCTGGGGTTGTATTTAGGGACATATCCATCAGCTCCAGTACACAGGAACACTTTTTCTATGTTACAAATGAAGGAGTCACCCAAGTTCTGCACTGGATCCACCATCACTCGACCATAAATTGTGTCCCCTGAGGGAAGAGAAATACAGATTTCATCAATGCAAAACTTATGTAACATAAAACATCTGCATACATGTGATGGTTTTATTAAAAGTTGTACTCAAACAAGACTTTATAGAGAATTTCCATTTTTATTGTGCTTGGGCTACAATATTGAGAAGAGCACAAAGCTAATACTGCTAAGTCCAGGCATCGAGAGACTTTCACACTCACATGAACCACAGCCTTGAGAACTTTTCAAAGACTTCCAAAGTTTTGTTTAGAGAAATAAAATTTGAGTTCTAGTAATTAGTTTATTGGAAAAAAAATGAATATGGTCAAAATGACAATTCAAAGACGCCTTAATTCCTTCTACTTTTATCCTGTTTGGTTAGAAAATAACAGAGAATATGCTCAATCAGCAGAAACATTAATCCCAGAAGGATTTCCTTTAATCTGTAATATCCAGAGAAGTCAGCAAAACAAAGTAATAAAAAACCTTCACAGCCATCCATTTTTTTTCAATAACCTTTAAGAGAAGTTTTATTTTATGACTGCCTTACCTTGTGAGAACGCAGTGTCACTCTCCTGTCCAAAGCCCATCGAACCATCTGAGAGCCAGAGCATCCGTTTGGAGAGTAAGATCATCTGTGTGTTTAGACTGAACTCAGCAGCAACGGGATCGCTGACCTGAAAAAGATGAACACACACACACACACACACACACACACACACACCCTAATTAGAGACAAAGCCAAGCAAGGTAAACGCTGTTCTTCAATGTTAAAACTTTTTTTATGGCAATCATTAGACTTGTCAATGGGAATACAACACATTTAAGGACTTAAGGTTTCAATGGTGTTTAGATACAAGGCTGCTCATACTTGCAAATGTTTTAAATAATTCTCAATGTTTATATTCTGAGTAAACAGACCAATTCAGGCTCCCAAGCTCTGGAACGCCCTGCCTGAGGATTTCAGGCAGGCAAACTCAGTGCCCTGTTTTAAATCTCCTCTTACAACTTACTTTTCCTGTATGACCTTTTCTTAATTGCTGAATTTATTCTATGATTTTACTGTGTTTTTATGGAATCTTACTGGTTTTATTAATTTTTAATTTGAATTTAATTTAATTTAATTTAATTTGTTTTTACTGTAAAGCCCTTTGTAACTGTGTGTCTTGAAAGGTGCTATGCAAAAAAGATGCTTGAGGACATCTCTGGTGACTGGTGTTAGTTTTGTTGGAGATATGGGGGATTTTCCTGACACTCTAGGTCTGGTCTTCTGATGCTTGGGTTAAATGTTGGCATCAGCATGAGCTGGACACACAAAGCAGGTTCAGCTAAATGGATTTCAGGGGGGATGTTCATTAGAGATCTGTTTCAGTCATGGTAAATAAGAAGAGTTGCAGTTTTATGAGGACATGATTGGATGGAGGGAAGCAGAAGGGATGAGAGGCAAGAAAATAAATGACCCGCAGCCAAGAGGTGGGGCTTACAGGAAAAAAAGAATGAAGAAGAGGGGCTGAATAAATGAAAAAAAATATCCTCACTTAGCTTTTACAAAGAGTCATGGACCAGTTTTTTAAATGAACTGTAGGGATTCATAGCATTAAGCACTTGTGTGTCAAAGTTTATCCACACACGTTACATAATTTCCATCAGTGTAAGTAAAATTATACATGTTGTAAGTGAGACAACAAAGCATCAAGTATTTTCAAACTGATGTCAATTTTAGGAAATATGCTTATTATATACTTATACTAGTCTTGATTTATATTTATCATTTTCTCTAGAATTCTTGTTTGCTGATTACATGTCTCCAAAAGAATTGATAAACTTTCCCTAATTTTTTCTATTTATTTCCAGACAAGGTGAGGTTACCTGTTGAAAGCGGATATCCATGTCAAAGGTGAGAGGCTCTCTGGGATTGCAGACAGGAGGGACTGAGTACTCCAGGCCGGGAGGTGATGTGCAGGGGACCAGCTTCACTGTGTATGTGCCAGAGTAGTCACGCACCTGAGAGGAATTATTTTCAGCTATAAATAGATTTCAAATGCCCAAAAACAATTAGATTTTCCTTTAAAAAATGTTGACTTACAGCAAAATCAGAGACAAATGTCCATTGCTGGATGGGCTGGTTGTAGGTTGGCTCATTTCTCACAAGACTGAGGTTAAAGGTCAAACCAGGGTGGTCCGGACACATGACCATGGAAGTCAGTGGTGAAGCTGATTGAAAAATACATCGATCAAAGGATATTTATATAAATATATAAAAATATATACATATATAAATGTAATTATATTTAGATATATTTATATAAAATATAAATAAGAAGTAGACTTAGTTGTAGTAAAATAATTAAAAAACAAACTCCAAAAGGCACAACTAACAAATGCACACCAACACAATTAATTTTAAATGAAAAAATTGTGCATTGAAAAACAAAAGACTTGTAGTCCATCTTAAAATGCATTGTGAAAGGTAAAAAGTTAAGTGAAACCCCTTGTACACCTCACATACATTTTACAAAGAAACATGTTTATTTCAAGTTTTATCTAAAATTAAATGATAGGCTATAAAACAGCATCATATGCCACATCAAATTTTGAATGTTAAACCCTGCATCGCTTCTCTCTGACATACTTTACCTGGATGTGCAAACACAAACAGGCCTCTGAATCGAGCCTCGGTGCGGAAGTTGACAACAAGTCGCCCCTGGCCATTTATACGCATACTGGTTGGGTACAGGGCACCTGCAAAGACAGCCATAGACAGCTTCAATTAGCGAAATGTTTAATTTGCAACCTTATTTTGTGAACATGACTCATCTTTTAGTAATACTTATGTTTTTATTTCAAACTGCTACAAGTCTTACCTTGTAGTTCAGCCTCTGGTGGGCTACCGATACCATCCCTCCATAAGATGGCAGTGTCGTACACAAATGTGAGCCTCAGCTCTGACTGTAAGTCAAAGTGCTGCCATCCTCCTGCTCCCACAGGGGAGTGGAAAACATAAGACACATAGAGCGGGACTCGTAGGGTAACATAGGACTGGACCAGATTCAGTACCTGCAGTGAAACCAAACATGCTGTGTTCAAGCAAAGTAACTGTTTTAGAGATATCATGAGGAAAATTTCAGAAAACCCTAAACTGAATGCATGAACAACACCTTTTGGAGATTAAGAGCAACATTATACAATTACAGCAGATTTAAACAAGCACTGTTCTGAGTGGTGCTTAATTAAAGACATGTATTGAGGGACTTTCAGCCACTTTCCTTGGAAATCATGCCCATAATTCTAACTTCAAGGCAATAATAGATGTTTTATGGCTGCAAGATTAAATGTAGTCTCTAAAGTGTTAATGGACTACTAATGAAGAACTGCATTTTTTTAAATCTAACTAGCTAAATCAAATATTAGCATTCTCATTTCAAATCAAATGTGTCCAAATCATAATGTATGAGTTTTTTACTTAACATCAAGAAAGAAAGAAATACTTAAAAAGAACAGAGAGGGCATTTTATTTGCATTTTGGAGGTTACATTTAAACTGCTCCAAAACTTTCCTTCTCTGTAAGAGCTGTCATAAAATGGTCGAAGGATTCCAAGTGGTGAAAGTCCTCTGAGGTAGTGCTCTCTGGTATCTGCACTTTCCTCTGACCTGTGAGAGGTACCTGCCTGCACTGGCTCTCTGTTCATGTGGAGACGTGCCTACGCCTCTGGGTGCTAAGAGCTCAAGCAAATGATTTGCAGAATGGCCTTCTGACACAACCTGCTGGGTCTTTATAGATTCCTATGGTAGTGTTAAGCTGGGCACTAAGCCCTACACTGTGACATGACACTGGCCCCGGCCTGCACAGAGCTGCCTCCACTCAGCCACCCTGCCCACTTAGAGGAGCACTCAGGTCACAGTGCACTCAAAAACAAAGGCATTTGCTTTTTCCATTTATCCCACCTTACAAATCCTGAAACTGAATCTGTGACTCCTCAGTCCATGCATCTACATACCATCCTTTGCTCTGTTCAATAGTAACCATAGCAACAAAATCTACATACAGAGAAGTGCAGGAGCTCAGTGTATACCATTTCCCTCCTCTTAATGGAAAGACAATAGAGACAAGAGTAGAGTTTTTATTGAGTCTAAATAGTCTGAGGGTCAAATTCCTTCATCTCTTTGTAACCTGCTGTTATTATCTCTTATATTATTGGGCTGTCTCTGATTATTGTGGTCACCAGCCAATGAAGAAAAAAAGGGAAGCCACTGAATTGTAACATTTCTGACCTCAAGGTATAACTGCTCTTGATTAAGTTTATATTACTGGCAGCAGCCTGCTTACTTGTCGAGGCATGTTTAATTCTACCACATTCACATTTAAATCATATGGCTACAGGCAAAAAGTTCTACTTGTTGAGATAGGCTTCTTCACCTGGGTGATACTTTTGTTATTAAATAAACCAGGAGCCATGTAAAATGAGAAACTCCCATCACACAGACAAACCAATTAACAACCATATGTACCTTCCCAGCCAAAGTGCATTCGTGGATGCTGTAGGGCTTTAATTAATAATGGGGAGAGTAGAGGAGGTTTTCATCATGATGTGCCCCATGTACTCCTCGAGCTCTTCTTTATCAACACTTTACCTTAATTAACTGCAAGCCAACTAACAGTAGGTTTCCAAGGTGAATACAAATGTTAAAGCCTGCAAGGCATGGAAAGGTTTTAAGATGTCCTCCTTCTAGTTTCACCTATAACAGCTGCTGCTGCAAACTGCATATTGTGCACAGAGCGTAACAGACAAATAGAGATTTTTGCAAGGCTGCTGGTTATTGACTTGCCACTTTTGACAAGTCAAATAACTGGTCTACCAGGAGTTGAAGGAAGCAGGGTGTTGGGTTAGTCATTACTACAGAGGTTAAAATGGCCCTTCAGAAGATAATGGATGACTTCTCTGCAGGCTAGTATTTACTTTAGGGTCTTTAAAGAAAAACCAAGTGGTCAAGGGGGGGGGTTATATGCCTGTTAATGATTAATAGGGATTCAAAATCTAGCAGTATTTTTTAAATGAAAATAGCCAAGACTTTATATTGGACAGGCCAGACAAGTAACTGCTGAGTCCACATTCCTATCCTCAAGGGGGTCTGCTGCTTTATTGAACTGATTCCTTGCACCTCATGTCTAGAAATGACAAAAGGGGTCAGAGGTTAGCTGAAGCTCAAAGGTGGGGCTGCTTACCTGTCCATCAGTTCCAATGGTGCCTCCACAATCACTCAGCAGCTCAGACATGTCATAGTAGCTGGTGAATTCCCACAAACAAGCCTCCAAGTTGAGGTTTCTGTAGAATCGTAGTGTACTAGATCCCCTGAGTGAGGTGCTATATTGGTAAGGGGCCGTCTCTCCGATTACTTCTGGATTTTTGGTTGCATCAGTAAGGAAACTGTAGCCGGTCTTGACCTCAGTGTAGTCCAACAGATTGGAGCAGCGATGGTTGCCAACACGGGTACCGTCAGGGCTCAGTGTGAGCTCAAAGTTAGACAGGGGCCGGGTGGACAAAGCAGGCAACATACCTGAGGGAGGATACATACAGAACGGTCAGAAAGTAACAGCATGGTAGATTAACAATTAATAAGCAGTTCTATCTGAAGTCATTTATAGTTGAAAGAATGTAGTTAATGAGTGACATATGGAACCAGGGTTTTAAGAATTTACAGCTCAAGAGAGGTTTAAAACCTACAAACTGTCCCTGGGTGATTTAATTAATAATGGTGATAATTAGGTGATAAAGTTATTTTAATATTAAGTCTACTGTTCTTACCATCAATGTGGGGCATGGTGACAGTTACTTTGATAAGATTAGGGTGGTCTGTGTCTTCTGTTCCAGTGTATCGCAGCTTGGCAGAGAAGGGCTCGGCCCCAACTGTGCCTGCGACACGAGGCTGACACATTCCTGCAAACAAGCCATAAACAAACAAACATAAAACATTTTGTTTCCATAAAAAATCCACTATGTTTCAGTTTGCTGTCAGAGCAAGAACAGCAAGTACTGCAGTGGGAGAGCAAAATTCAGGCAGCAGCTGCACAACGTGTTGAACTATTTCCATGAGAAAAACATTTCAAGCTTGAGACTGATTTACACTAACCCTCCTCCATGCTGATGGACACTATGGGGCTACTGAGCTCCAGACCTTCATCCCCATTGGAGTTCACTCCCCTCGCGGCACACTGGACCCTGGAACCAGCCTGGAAGTAGACTGAGTCTAGAGTGATGAGCTTGGAGGATGTGAAGAAGGTATCAAAGTCAACTTCCCTCATTGGGCTGGTGACGCCGTCAGGGCCAGTGGGGGCGCTTACGAGCCAGCGATAACGCGTCAGAGTGTTGTTGATGTTCTCGCTAACACAGATGGAGCCTGTTTTGTCATAGTCTGGATACTTTGGGTTACAGGCCTGGAAAAGGGAAAATAAACTATGCTTGTGAGTAAAATGCACCCCAAAATTGCTGCAGCACAATGAGAAATTTCTGTTTACTCCTGATGAGCCCTTAAGGAAACTAATTAATGAGTGTGTCAATTACTAAATATTTTCTGATTACCAGTGTTTACCTGTTTACTACTGTACTGACAAAAGTCCCTAAATCAATCATTAGGGAAGCAAATGACTGAAAAGTATAATTGTTCACTGGATTTTAACAAGGGACTTACAGTTACACAAATAACAGGGTATCCAGCCACAGGGAGAGAGTCTCTGTTCCTGTCGATGTCATCGTAGTGCAACAGAGAGACGACTCTCGGCACTGAGGGAAAGGTGACATCTGCCATGCTGTTGGTCTCCTCAATATAGATAATGGCTTTGCTCATCTGTTGATTGACAAGCAAAAGCAATCAAGACAAAGCTATTTGGACCAAATTGCTTCCAACCTCCAATGTGATGGTTAGCTAGACACAGTTAGACACTCGACCATTAAATCATATGCCAGTTTGAGTTAATTTTTACCTGTGTCTCTGCCACCATGTTCTCATCAGGCTTCAAGTGCACAGTGAACGCCTCCCTCATTTCTCTGACACTATCATATAAAATCTCCACCTCCACATAGTGCTCTGTGTCACCCTCCTTGAACACAATTTCTGCAGAGAAAGGAAAGATTTTTCAAACAAATTTCAAACAAATGTTGCCTTCATGATAAAACTAAAGATTTACCCTCCGATATGGGATGGTAGTCCTCCCCAGAGGTAGCAGATCCGTCCTTAGTGTGAACTCGGACAATAGAGACCTTGGAGGTGTCTCCAATACGCAACACTGGGATCTTCACCACAGACAACTGGCCATTTTCCTTTGGCTCATTCACACTGAATTTTGTCTCTCCAAACTTAATAATAGCCTCTGAAAAAAGCATGGAAAGTAGTTTAAATTATGCTCGTAAAGTGTAACACTAACATTATAGCATACCACATATTAACACCTGTGAATGCACGTCTGAATTGCTTCCCTAGTGATAACACCAGAAAAGACACTACAGTAGATGGAAATCGAGTTGAACAGGCTGAAATACAGACCCCACATATTGTCTCCTTTTTTCAGAAAGAAGACTTCAAATATAATACTGTCAATTTAAATTCTGCACATCGTGGCAATTTAACAGATACATGGTAAGAGAAGAAACCAGCATGTAACTAGAAAGCAGAGCACTTACTGTCTGCATCGTCTTTTATCTTGATGAGTGTTTCATTCTGTCCCCCAATAGATGCTCCAAATGGAGAGTCACTCTTGGGGCTTCCCAACACAAGACGGAGCTCTTCCTCTTCCTCGTGTTCTATGTCATCAACTAGTACCAGCACACAAGGCTTTTCAATCTCTCCTGGAAAAATAGAATAAAACAGAAGAAATACTGAGCAGCTCAATTCTGCAAAATATATTTTTTTCTAACTAGTGAAAACAACAAAAGACATTAACAAGAGTGTGCTCAGGGTCACCTGTTAAGAAAGTGATGATGGAGGCATCCGTGTTGGGCCTCTCATTAAAGTCCATCATGACTTGAGCTGTCCCCTGCCTGCTGTAACAGCGTACTGTGGACTTGTAGCTGATATCACCACTACGATATACAGTAGCTGAGATCTGCCCTGAGTTCTCATGGCCCACATACACAGCTTCACGAAACTGGACCTTTGGCACTGCATTAACAAAATTAGACCCACAAATATACACCAGAAATACAGTTAAAACATTTACAAATCACAGAGTTTAACAATTTGAATGAATTGTAATTACAACAAAGATTTTCACTCACAGTCTGAAACAGAGTCATTGATGAGGATGGTAGCTTTGCTTGGCTCTCCAAGGATCCCATTCATGGGCATTCGCAGTACCAGTTCAAACTTCTCTGGCCCCTCCAGCACCGGCTGGCCAAGGTCATCAAGGATGGTCACACGAAATGTCTGCATGTTGACCCCCGGTGCGAAGTCCAGATTCCGGCTGATCCCCACATAATCCATACCAGCTGCTCCACAGCACAATATAGGTCAGACATGTTTCAAAGAACAGAGTGCTTATGGTATAAAGTAGATATAGCACAAATGGACTAGAGTGCTTGATCTTATTTCAACAGCAGATCTCATGTTACTTCATAATTCATTTGTGAATGTCAGGCAGCAAGCAAGATGAAAGGACATATCACGCTTGCTGTCAAAATGATGGTTTCTATCGCATGGTCGATAGGAGTGAGCATTTAGAATTTGTGTGTGATTAAAGAAGAGCTGAACTGGATATCTCCCCTAGCGCAAACAGGTTATTCATTTGCCATTCTTTGAAGAGTCTGGGTATTGAGAGCTCACCCTTTGCCCACAGGCTTTTCTCATGTACTTTTGACCCAGTTATGTATGTGAGTGTGGGCTTGCATTTGTACCATGCTGCATATGATTAGACACTGGTTATTTTTACAGTTATAACACAGGCAAGAGCAAAGATGTTAAGATTCGGTACATGGGAGAGAGGACTGCCTGAGGGCAGAAGATAATAGAGGCTGCAGGGAAGGCTTGAGGAGAAACCAGCCAGATTTAAGAGTCCAAAGTGCTAACCAGCGTGCAAAACAATCAGTATGCATTCCTAAAGCTGCGTCCTCAGTCAAACAACCATTATTCTCACAACACGGCCTACAAGGCATGGCCCTAACAGAAGAACCCTGACTTCCCTCCTCCTAACCTAAAACAATGTTTACATTCCCCAGGTCATCCACCCAACAAATTCAGTGTTAACGTCTCCTGGTGTCTTGAGCTCAGGAAACAATAAGTGACAGGGTGACGACTTAAGTCCATTGTTTTCTGTGTTTTACATTCCACTAAGCACTTACTAACAAAAGCTGTCAGAGAAAAGGCGCCTTGCAGGCACACATACCCTCAGCTGACACGGGATCTGTCTTTCTGGAGCGCACTGTGACGGTTCCTCCTTTGGAGAGATCTGTCCCTGTCCTCCACACCTGCACCTCCATGAAGCCATCACTCTCATCCACGTGGTAGTCTGTGTTGCCAAAGTAGAAGACGGGAGCTGGGAGAAACAACAGAGGAAGGATGAAGGAGATGAGGAAAAGCACACAGAGGGATGTAATCCATAACCCTCCTTTAGCTGTTTCACAACAGGATACTTGAATGGCTGTTGTAATTGCGGAGTAAAATCTGTAATAGCTGGCATGCTCTGTAAGATTACCTCTGATTACAGGAGAAATTGAGGGAATGTTTCCATCGAAACAGCGGCAGGCAGTCAACGCTGTAATTTTAGCCCTTAAACAACACTTTCTAACTTCCTGTGATGATGTTTTGAGGGGATTTTTACATCTGCAACAACTATTAAAAGACAAAAAGCACATAAAGGCAGAGCTACATTTCCTGGTTTTGTTCAGGATGAGTGTGGTTGTGAAGCTGACTTTGATAGTTATGGGTCTGAGAGACAGACAGGAGACCTGACAGGAGGTCTGGGGGAAGTAGAGCTCCATGTGCCAGCCCAGGCCTGCCTGACTGCAATTAGTGATTCTTTGAGCTAAGATTCCACTGCAGCCAAACTCACTCGCTATCATTGTGTTTAACCCTTTCAGACCCTGTTTTCTCTTCACAATTTATAGGATGTCATGCTCCCTGTGAAACAGTGGCTTAAGAGCTTGGACCTCTGTATAAGTTCCCTTTGGGTGGTGCAGTCTGCCACTGTCGTACTGCAAGAACTGCCATCAGAAGGAGACTATTTATGTACTTAAGGTGCAGGGAGTCCTTTAGTAATCCAGAAATTACCTGAGAAGCCAAAAGCTGACACCAATCCAAAGGAGATTTTTTATACTAAAAAGTGCACACATTTCCATTATTGATTAAACACATCATTGTTATAAAGACTAATGGGTACAAAACACTACTGAGCAGTGAAAAATGTGTGCTTTTCAGAGCAACTGTGACCAAATAATGAATAAATTACGTAAATAATGACGGTCATGGGCAGAGTTGTGGTTTCCATGACAATGCAAGTCTGCACCTACAAAATGCCACTTAGTTGTATCTCATCTAACAGCAGGAGGGCAGGGATGCTCAAAAGACTGATAAATGTATTGAACAAAAACAAACCCATACTGTTGTAACCACAAGATTATGACGTTATCAGATGAAACCAAAACACAAGAGCAGGGAGAGAAAAGACTCATTGTCAGCCAACAGTGCTGCAAGGCACATTCAGTGATCAAAAATAATTTTTACCCTATACACTATATTATTATTCTCGTAAGTAAGCTTAGTCTCAAAGGAAATGCATATTTTTATATAGTTTGCAATGGCAGAAACAGATTTATAGTGAAAAGACAAGACATGTTCTTAAAGGAAAATTATCTTTTTAGGTAAAGCCCTGGGATTTGTGGTTCTCAGTGGAGTCATCTATGTGGCTGAAATAATATTTCTCCTTAGAGCGAGCAAAGGAGAGAAAACTTTCATGCTTTAATCTGTCCTGAGAGCACAGCGAGAACAATGAGTGCTGCATCAAGAGGCTTGCAGCTGCCAGAATTTCTCTCCACAGAAAAAAAAAGCAAACAAAGATGGTTTTGGCTGCCTGCACTGGGTCCCCAACAGGAGGAGTAATCAGATCTACTAGCCTGAGGTTGGCAGCCAGGAACTCGGGCCCTGTCGTGCTAGTCCAGTAATCAGATAACGTTTGTGAAGCAGACAAACAGTGAGCTTCAAAGCGCTATGGCCCATTAAGTGAAAGGTAAACCACCGGCTCCTGGACTCCATCAGTCCAGCCAACAGCACCCTACTACACCACAGAGCATGTCTCAGGTAACCTGGATGTAAGTGGATATGAGCCAATTTTAGACCTACTTATTATGTAAAATTATGCAAGGTGCATTAACTTTTACTTGTAAAAAGAATTACAATGATTGGATTTTATGAAGTTATTCTATGACATTTTTTCTACTGCCATTGATGCTAGTTCCACATCAATTGAAATAAAAAAACACTCAGCCACTTAGCTTCTATTGTAGAAACAGAATTAATTATGCAGTATGCCTGAATAACAAAGCCAAACAAAGGAAATATCTTTACTGTTGCTTATGTGTGCACATAATATAAAATAAGAGGCACAAGGAGAGACAAAGGCATCCCTAAGGGGACTGTTACACTCCCACTGACTGCTTGATTTCACTTGAACTTTGCATGACATTCCCACAGCGCTAAGTGGCTTCTCTAATGGTGAGATTCAATTGAGCCCTGGCAAATGCTCTTCTGCCCACTGTGTGCTCAACAGATCTCTCTACAGCAGGAAAGGCATACAAAAGCAGCTCAATATTCAATACAAAATCATCTACATCTTTACCATGAATGACAATGAGAAACACTTTAATTTTCAAAGAAGGCTCTGGATTAAGTGTCTTAAGGCTGTTGATTTAAGTCAGAACCTGTCTGCCTAAGTACTTTGGACATCTGTTTATATCAGAATGAAGGGGAATCCAGGTGAGACATAATGACAGGGTTTGTGTGTGCCCCCATGATTCATCCCCATCCAGGGAATACAGCACACGCACAGAACCTGCCGATCTTTAAAGCAGCTCATAATCATACCTTCAAAACCAGAGTGAAATTTACAGGCAACTGACACAAGACTCTAAATACACCAGTCAAGTCCTGCCGTACAAGCATTCTCATGTCTTATGGCCTCAACCACCAAAACATTTCCCGGATGCAGACTCAATATCAAACAGCAATTACCCCTGCAAGAAAGGACAAGTTTCTCCAGACCCATCGCAGCAAAAGCCAGAGTTGATGCGTCCGTTTACGTGCAGATTGTCTGCCACTGGGAAAATAACTAGCAGTCAGAACATAACAGCTGTCCATGCATGTTACTGTAGGATGCCTGAACAGCTTTTAAACTTTACAGTTTTACATGCCAAGTCAAAAGAAAATTTACTTGGCAGAAAAAAAAGGAAAACATAGTTTGTGTCCCTGGTGTCATAAAAATAGTCAACTGTCAGTTTAACAAGCATAGAAAAAAGTCAGTCACTTTGAACATTAGTTGGATGTTGAAGTGAGTGTTTGTGGAGATGAAAAAAAAATGGAAACAACATTACACCATGTGTTTAGAACTCTTTTTAGCAATATAAAACAACAATTAGTTTTAACCTTTTGCACACAGAAATGCCTTTTGCAAACAGTTTCTTACTAATCACTACAGGCCATTGTAATGTTTTTAATGACTGTGTTCATTAACACTTTCTCTTGTTTGCTTCCTTTAAAGGTGTTTTCTGCTGTCTCTCAGACTGTGTTGGGGTCCTGTTTATCTTCTGTTTATCTTTGTACTTAATTTCTCTTCTTTTTTGTTAGTTTTAAATTAAACGTTTTTAGTGTTTTTCACATCTTTGTCCTCTTAAGTTCAGATGTTGTTGCTCAGTTCAATCCCATTTATTCACATCTAAATGGGAGTGCCTCCTCTGATAGAATGACTGAATTATCCTAGCATATTGGGCTTTCAGGGGCCCAGTGCCAAATGACTTGCTAAGTGTCTTCTAAAACCTGTTTCTTCCACTCTGCATTGTGCATGGCATGCTGGAAAATACCCTGATCGTATCAATTGATAATCTGTTGATAACTAGCTTTCATACAAGTCAATTTCATTAATCAATTTACAACAAACAGTACATTTTTTTAGAGCTCCTCTGGGTCTGGGGCTTTGTCCCCTTAGTAATCTTATCTTGTTTGGTAGAGAATATTTACTAGCCATTTTTTTGCACCTAGGCTTTCAGAATTGTGTTCAGAGACTGTTAACATGCAAGAGTTCACACTATCCCCCCCGGATCTATCTCTGCTGAAGAGACAACCTGAACAACCAGAAGGGATCGAAAGTGCAACAAGCAGACAATGACCCCTCACCACCTTTGCACTCTTGCAGACTGACAATTGGATTTGTTGGAGGGTTTCAGCAGGCTAGAAGCATAGCTGCTGGGGACTGAACAGACATTGAACTTTATCACTGTCAATAACATGATTGAAACAAATTGTTTTTTTCAATTGCTTTCACAAAAAATCACATTTTATCTCGCTAGGTAATATCATTATATCATGCTGTTATGTGTTAAAAAATTCAAATAATCAATTTTAACAAGGCAATTTTTTTAATTATTTTTGCTAAAAATGACATTAATAAATCAGAAAAACTGCACTGCAAATTTTGGTATTTGCACATATTTTGCATCAGCGTGATGAGGTTCACATTTTTTTGCTAACGGCATTGGCCAAATATTAAATCAACTGATTGTTTTAATTTTAAATGATTTTGATTATAATTTCCACAAAATACAAGAAATTGAAAATTACATCTCCAATAACGGAAGATTTTCTGGATCTAAACTTTATTTTTGCCCCTCTGAAGATTCACATCAGGCATATTGACTTAGACATTAAATTAAACTTAAAACAAATAGGAAAGAATGCCAGACCTTGATAACTCTTTTACACAAGAGAGAAAAACACTAAATGTCCATTATTTACCAAATCTACTTAATAATTTTTAGTTATCCAAATTATTTCTTTAGAGCCAAAAAGTATACAAAAAATGTACAAATCTAGAGAGCACCCAGTGTTTTTTGTTTTTTTTCTGAGTTTTAGTTACACTTTCTATCTTTTTCAGATCTTTTTCTATTTCAGATCAGTTGCCAACAAAGTCTGAGGAAGAAATATCAATTCATGTGCCATGTTAGAGTCTGTTGGCTTTCCTTTTAAACAAAACAGATTTGAATTACTCCCTCTCTGCGGGTGAAGGTGTGTTAATTAGTGAAATTGATGTTTTGGTTGGAAAGAAAACATGCCTTCTTTTCCATGGCACAGGTCTACTAAACTGGTTTCAAGTGCAGTAAATTTCAACTCACTTAGATGTTAAAACTACAAACATTCTCATTTAAGAATCCCATAAACTGCCAGATTAACATCACCCTTGGCAGACAATGTGAGCTTGAGATCCTGCTGTGGTTTCTGGCATGTGTTTATTACTTTGTAGGTGGCCAAGACTGTGCAGTTGCTCAGAGGAGAGAGTGCATACACTGCTGCCCTGTGGCTCCTAATTTCATTATGTTGTACTACTTTGGTTTCCTGGCCTGAAATGAAGACATATCTCTGAAATCAATTTTTGCTGATTTAAGTAGTGTGTGTGTCCAAGAACTATTTAAGCCCACAAGTCAGTGTAGCTGCTAAAAGCCCTCCTGGGGAGCCCCTGCAGAGACCTCTCTCGGGCAGGGACAGGTGCTCAGTCAGGCACCAACTCCATCCTCCCACATACGCCCACTGGATAACTACTGCTATACAAGAGATGACAAGGAAGGATGCTGTGTCCCAATTTTCCTCCTTTCCATATATACTGGAGAATAACAGTATATATCTAATAGAGGGGCAGAATAACCCACTATACAGTCTGAAAACGTCTGCAGCAGGAGCCTCATGACAAGACACAGGTTCATGGATATATGATTCACATTCTTTGCACTGATTTTGACTATGATCTAAAAAAATATTCATAATGTTGAAATACCTGTCTTGAAAGGACTATAAAAGCCTGAATTCTTCTGTGTTGCTAAAACACTGGAGGTTCTGATTAATGAATGTGTTTATTTCAGCAGCTGTCATGCTGAGATTATGGGTGTGAACAGCAGGACCATCTTCACTTAACAAAAACAACACAATGTTTTGTTTCAAGTTTGCTTAACAATGAAAAACTGAATCAGCTTCATGTTGTTCTCAAATAGATATTTTTACAAGCTGCGTGTGCAGTGTTATGGAATAGAAAGATGTCTTACAACAGGAAAACTTTAATTTGAGCAATCTGCTTCCCTCCATTTATGCTGAAATGGAGTTAGGAAAAGAACCTGGATTACAACAAATTCAACACCAAACAAGGAAAGCTTAACGTGCAGAGGGAGGGAATCTCCTATAGCCTTTCTGTTCCTCTAGACAGGAGATTGCTCTTGTTTTGCTTGCCTTAAAGCCATTCAACATTATTTCCCTATCAGTGCTCAAGCCATTTCATTATCACCTCCTTCAGGGAGATATGAAGTTTTGACACCATTTTATTTCTCCCTGCTCTTCACGTTCCATTTATTCAGTGGATGCCTGCAACCTAAACACCTACAGCACCTAATACAAATTATACTTTGGAGGTGATGACATGCTAGCTTACACACGCTGTGTGTGCATGTGCATGTGCATGTTAATGCGCACGTGCATGAGAGTATATATGAGTATTAAGGCAGTCAATCTCATGTTATATTCTTGAGTCACTATAATAAGGAGCCAAGTTGTCAGACAAAAGCTCCAGGCTCTGTTTCTAACCATGGAACACTGACAATCTTGAAAACAATAAGAATCACAATTTGAGAATAACAATGAAACACACAAAGGATGTATCAATGAGGGAGGCTTAAGTCTGGCTAAGAGGTCCTATTCACACTGAACCAGGTCTTATCACAGGTTTGTGTGTGATGTGGGAGTGTAAGTCCATTTGCAAATGCAAATTTAGGTTTATGCAGTCCATTCCCTCAGTCCTTTCTCAGGGTTGCTCATCCCTGCTCAGTCTGATCGGTCACTGTTGCATGATGTGGGGTTACGTTTCTCCAAAAGTTGACTCTTTTTCAACTTCTCTGCTGCATGGTTACTGCATTTTTTTTTTTTTTTTTTTTTTATGCAAAGGCAAACTGATATTTTGATTGCCATTTAGCCACACGCATGAAGAAAGAGGGGAAAAGAAAACATGATTATAGATGAAGCAAGGATAAACCTGAGTACAGACTGTTAACACTGGTTGTCAGTCTGAGTCAAGTTAATCCTATAATGCACTGAGCCTTCCTTTCTTCTTTTTCTGTGTAAAAATATAGGAAGTGTAATGAGGGCACAGGCATGCAAGTAAGTCTGAAATCTGCATGAAAACATTTTCCAGTATATTTTATAATGAACTGAATTTTTTAAGCCACAAAAATTGGATTACTCAAGCAAATCATTGTTCCTTACATATTAGATAAGGCAGCTGTCTGACTTTACCAGGGGCAAATCATAAAATAGAGTTTGCCTTCTACAACTACAAAGCAGTAATGAGTAAATATGAAATTGTTGTTTATCAGGAACAGAAAAATGTGCAGCACTTTGAAAAAGTAGTTTCTTAAGCCATTAACCCTTTGTCTCTATACTCGTGAGACCTCCTCCAAAGTAAACTTTAAGTTGGCTTATCTCACCCTTTCTTCCTTAAATCTATATGCTTTATTTGTCAGCTTCCCAGTTTTTCAGACAGTTATAGCAGGAGATTGATCAATAATTTCTCCAATCAATAAGCTCTCTGGCAGTTGTAAAGACATGCATGAGTTGTACCCATCCATTAAAACTGTGACTGTTTGGAAATTTAATAGCAGCAGCGGTAAAACACTTCTTTGTAAAGCAGGCTGAATTCCGTGGGGACCGACTGTTGTACGCCCTATTAAAAACTTGTGTGTCTCAGCAGCTGTCTTGGCAGTCTGGAGTCAATACAGAGGAGCGGCAGAGGTCAGAAGGCCTTGTTCTCACTCTCAGGTTACACTGGACGCTGCTACAGTAAGAAAACATTCTACCCACAAAAGCCTCCTCTTTCCTGAAGCAGGTCAAACAAATCCACTCGAAGGGTGCCTGCCTGAAGTTCAACAAGGAACAGGAGAATAACCTGTTACACAGTTTGAACAATGCTGTTGAAGGAGCCTTTAGGACAACATCTCTTCACTGCACATTCATGGAGAAGTTATTCACATTCTTAGCACTGAAAAAGAAAAAAAAAAGTCTAAATATATTTCTTGGAGGGAGAAAAAATGAATATTTCTGTGTAGCCGAAGCACTGGAGTTTATGATTCAAGAATGTTACTATTTTTGCATTTGTCATGCTGAAATTAAAGGTAGGTACAGCTGTAAACAAAAACAATGTTTTGCTTGAGGTTGGACTCTAATAAACTAACCAGCTTAGCGTAATGCTCTTCTCGATATTTTTAAAATTCAAAAGTTTTTCACTTTTTCAGCTGCAAGTTCAATACTTTTTACTGGAGGGATCTCTTAAACAGGAAGACTCTCATTGCAGCATTTGCTGAATTAAAAAAAAAGCTCAATATAACTGACTAACTTCAATTAGATGACTATTTAAACCATGCATTTAGATAAAATGCTGAATTGAGTATTGCATCATTGACCCAATTATCTGGCTTCAAATGGGTTTTGAATCCAGAAAAAAAGATGGTTCCGCAATCATGCCGGGGTTTTCAACTCCAGTGTTGCCTGCCTGCAATCATAGAGCTTTGACTTCACAGCAGTGCTTCCGGAGATCGTTACAGCGATAGGGAACTGAGGAATGGCCGTCAGGTGTTGGGGAACAAAGAGGCATCAGGCAGATATTGGAGACTATCAGCCCTCCAGTCTGAGCCTGCAGATACGAGATAAAGGCTTCGCCTCCAGGAAGGAGGCTCACACACTCAAATGCTTTATCTCCAAGACATTGTCAGACAAGCACAAACACACAAAGAAAAAAAAAATCAAACACACATTTCACAAGCACACCAAAGTATTTGCTGTCTGTCTGCCCAACTGCCTACCTGTTTGAATATCTTTTTTGAATCAATTTATGCAGCAAAATAGCATTCCATTTACAAAACTTTTTTCAAAACTATCAAAAGAGCTCATACATTAAACAGAAGCCTGCATGAATAAAGTAAAATCTCATACCAAATCTGATATAAGCCTAAATAGTCAAGAAACAAATTCTCGATGCCTTTTGTTGGGGTCTTCAATAAAAATTGAAAAACCTTTCAAAGATGAAAGAAGAAAGCACTGAAAAAATGTGTCTGTCAGTTCTACAAATGGACTCAATATTCAAACCCCTGTGATGTCTTGTACCTGCACAGACACCTAACACTGTATTGCACTCCATTTCACACTTGTGTTCGGTAAAATGTCATCTTACCATCTTCCATATCAGGAACAATTGTGATTCTAGCTGTGGGGAACTCGGAGCCCAGACGGCCCCCCATAGGCATGCTGAGGGTGACATTGAAGCTTTCTTCGTCTTCATACAGAGAGTCATCAATGATCACAACCCGGCAGACTTTCTCCACCTCTCCCTTGTCGAAGCGCAGGATGCTGTGATGGTCCTCGGGCCTGGAGATGTAATCAGAGTAGGACAGGACTGTGGTGGGGACGGTGCCTGTGGCCGAAACTGAGTGGGCAGAAAACAGAATAAAAGAAAATAAATTCAGCAATCCAAACCCAATACGGTAGATCTTCTCTCATAGAAATGAATGCTTACGTTTTTTTTTCACCCCCCCTCCCACACATTGTTTTTCTTGAATATTTGCATACATCGCTGAAAAATGACCTTAGGGTGAAACCTCTAGAAAATATTTCTTAATACAGTAATTCACCTACCTTTTTATGAACACTCACATTATTACTTGCAGAAAAAAACCCTAAGCTCTTTCTGAAAATATGAGCAGGTCTGCCTGAGAAACCATCACAATTGACTACAATTTACCATTTATGGACATTCATAGACAACATTTTTATCCATCATGGGTCTTTAACAGATTCTCATCTTCAGACGTTCTCTCCTATTTTTAAAGCTTACATCATGTGATAATCGAATAGCTGCCATCCAGTCAATGATGAAAGGCAGACCAGCTTGTGGGTTTCTTTCTTCTCTGGTACACTGACTAACTATCACTATGCAACCACATATAATATGCAAGAATAAACTGTTGCAAAGTCAAAATTAGAAAACTAGTGCAAAGATCATTAGAGAGTTATTATCACCATCTGCTAGTAATTCTGCTTCAGTTTGGATCCAACTTTGAAAAAGAGAGGTGATTAAAATGAGTAGCAGATATTTGGATCTAGATGAAGGAGAAATTAGTCTTGTAGTTTGTTTTTTGTTTCTTCTGTTTCCTGTTTTATTTTGTAAGTTGTCTCCTTTTGTTCCATGCTTTGTTCCCCTTCCTGTCTTTGTTTGCTTTCCCGCCCATTTTGATTGATGTTGAGTTTCACCTGTTCCTCATTTGTTTTGTCTCCCAGGTGTATTCTAGCCTGTGTCTCTCCCTCTCTGAGCTGTCATCTGCTTCTGCATCTGTTTCCATGTCCTGCCTGTGCTTCTCCTGGAATCCTGGTTTGTTTGTTTTTTTTTGTTAAATTTGCTTCATACTTTTCCTTCTATACTATTCCTTCTGCTCACTTATTTTTTTGCACTATTGTATCAACTTAAGTTATTAAAGCTCCCACTTTGTTTCCTCGTTAGGCCGGCACAGTGTTTTTGTTTTTGGGTTCTTATTTGAACTTGCAAATCCCCGACTGTATGTGGTGACTAATAAAAGAGGGAGAAAATACAGGTTTAAATACACTTGGGAGGGCAACCAAACGAGGAACATGTGAAACTCAACATCAATCAAAAAAGGTGGGGAAAGCAAACAAAGACAAGAAGGGGAACAAAGTATGGTACAAAAGCTTAAAAAATAAAACAAGCACAGGCTAAACTGAAATACAACAATGCAGTAATAATATTTTGTTCATTAATTTATTTTTTTACTCATTTCTCACTTGAATTATCTTTTAGATCATCATTGTTCACACATAGCTGTTGTGTTACCTTGCTGGGTGAAGCATATGACCATGAGCTCCTCACTGACATCTCCACTCCTTTGCACTGGAATAAGCAGTTCACCAATATCCTCTTCTATGTTGTATACAGCTGAGGGTAAGAAGACTGATGACTCTGTGTGTGAGAAAAATCAAACCCCACACATTAGTTCATTACTATGAAATATTTCAGTTGAATACCTTTTATGTTAAATGTTATCTGACTTTTGGTACAAGGAAAGCGCTTGTGTATGATCTACTCTTTGAAGAATTCAGTGTAATGAATTAGATATCATGTGAATTGAACTGAATAATAATAAGAGATCAAGAAAAGGGAAAAACTTCAGAACATCAAATCATATGTGATATCATGCACACTGACTTGTAGCCTACACACTGGGACCAATGGCAGCTCTCATTACACCACCGCTGATGGTGCT
The DNA here is from genome assembly GCA_029814665.1 of Acanthurus lineatus. Lineage (NCBI taxonomy): Eukaryota > Metazoa > Chordata > Actinopteri > Acanthuriformes > Acanthuridae > Acanthurus > Acanthurus lineatus. The sequence goes on along the minus strand of JAPZDV010000024.1, from coordinate 20,786,065 downwards.
TCCATCATGTTTGATCAAAGCCCAGCATCTACTGTTTATCTATTCGCAGCAGATCATGTCAAACTAGAGTCAGCTAACACCAATAAACAGAATAGCACAGAAAGACAGCTCTGATTATTGACCCGGTAAGTGATACAGATAGATGTAGAAGATGTTATTCCTTAAGCTGTTTTATAAAAGAAGAATCCCTAAATAAAACAAACCAGTGTGTACAAATCAGTGTCCCACACACTTAACTTTATATAAGAAGTCTATTGTTGGCTTCCAACATAAGCTGGCTAAAATAGAAAGTTGTGTTAATAAGGTTTGCAAGAAGAGACAAGCTAAATGATTTGTTTTTCCCAGCTTTAGAGGCATCTCTTTGTCTTGCCATCTGCCTCCTTTCCTAAGCTGCATATGACAATCAGGAAGGTAATGAGCTTTCAGCACTGAAGTCCCACACCTCAGACATTAGCTTTGTATCCCTCTCACTGAGCATTATGGTTTCTCACATTAATAAAGCGTTGGTAAATCAACTTGACCTTTACCTCTCGCATCCTACGGACAATGGAAACAACTGAATTGGATGATGTGGCCATACTTTACTTCTTGTTTTTAAACCTCAGCTGCTTCCAGTCTGAGCTACTTTAGTTTGTAAAGTGTACAATAATTCCTTTTTTTCACACTTTCATGGTGAAAGCCTCTGGTCTCAGTAAAAGAAACAAAAGAATACATTTTAATAAGCCTTCAATGTTCATTCGACCTTGAGAGGCCAAAATACATCAAAACTTTAGAAAACATAAACAGCAAAATGAAAGAATGATGGAAATATGGCGAAAGGAAGACAATGTCTGTACAAGTAATAAGGGAACAAAAACAGTTTCAAATCATGCAGAGGTATGGCTGCCAGTAATGTTGACTGTCCTCCAGAGACCAAATGAAAAAAACAAAGTTACAACTTAACATGTTAATTAGCACAAATTGTTGACAGCAAATTCTCACTTTTCACCCAGTGAAGCCCTGCGGGATGAAGAGATGATTATCCATATTTATACAAAGCAGTTCTCTATAACAGTTGAGTCATTTTCAGTTCAACATTCTTGTAGTGCTCACTTTACAAGTGAGTGAATGTTTATTTCCATATCCTTTTGACCCTGTTTATCTACAATTTAAACATTTTAGAAGAAAAAACTGCTTATAAGCACAGTTGGTCTTAACATATATTATGTTGCTTTTTTAATTTTTTTTACAAAAGTTGTTTTCAATATGTTGTCAGCTCCTCTCAGGCTTAAGTCTTCATGTAAATTAAGTTTGTATTTGAAATATTTTATGCTCTGATGCCCTCAGGCAGATGGAAAGAACCATTTCCCAACAACCCGGACACAGCTGGAAGGAGGGCTAATGGATTACTGGATCTAAACTGAGCGCTTCTCTACTTGAAAAACATTCTGCCTAAGGAAATGATCTGTCAGTGATTTATTTATCATTCATTAAACTGGTTTACCTAAATTGCCAAAAACAAAATTTTCCTATGTCCTTTGTCCCTGTTTATTTCTCTTACTTAAAATATGACTGAAATCTTTGTCTCTTTTGAAATAAATGTATTTCTATATACTCTTAACAAAACAAACAAAACAACATCAAAGCTTAAATGAGATTTTACACTGCTGGAAATTGTTTTGCTGTCAAACTCAAACGATGTTCCAGTTATTAGACCTGAGTGCTTCACTGCAAACCCAGAACTGCATAAAGTCATATTTATTGTCAATATTTATTTTGGAATCTTGTTTTTGAGAAGAAGCCCTTTTAACTTTACTTAAACTTAGTGCATTCCAATGTCAAGAAGACAACTAATTGCATACACTTAAATAATCTCAAATCCCAGAAAAGGAAATCATCACTGACCGTCATCAGGGTCCAGAATCTCCACAGTAGCGTGTTCTGGAAATTCAAGAGCTGCCATCACCGGCTCGGACAGAACAATCTGGAAGGTTTCTGAAACTTCATACTCCTTATCTGGCAGGATGCGGACCTTCCAGGTGGCTGTGGTCTGACCCGGGTTGAACTGCACCTGTTTCTGAGATTTCCCCCGGAAATCTTTGTCCTTTTCTGCAGTGCCGTCCTTTGTTCCAATACCTTAAGAAAAACATAGAATAAATAGTTTATTATAATCAGTTAACGTCTGCTAAAGCTGTGTAAATGCAATACATCATGCATTTACATTCTCCATATCCGCTTCGTGACACTTTTGTACATGGCCGTATTTTAACATGTATTTTGATAATTAATTGGAAATGTCATGCCCAAGATGGTTTAAACTTAATAATATCTGCCCAACTTCTGGGTGCAAATTACAACCCTTGCTGTTTCTAATGGCCATGGTGAGAATAAAGCCAATTATCCCTCATGTCAGCCTGGTCACAGCAGCAGTGGTTGAAGGCTAACTTGTGTTGTCTGGCCTTCAGCATGTGAGCCGTTTGATGGGGCCTACAGTCACTATAGCTGTGACACTTTCAGGGTTCCTGTTGAGCAGGAGCACACAGCCTCTCCATTGTCTTTGCTGACCGGCCACAGAACACGCAGCAGGGGTCTGGCAGTAAAAAGAAGAAAGATGGCTGCACAGCCTTAGGCAATCCACAATCTAGTGGGCTGCCACAAATGTAGTAAACAAGAAATTACTAGATAAATGGAGCAATGCAGTAACAGGAACTTACAAAAAAAAGAAAAACACTGTTTGTTCACAACTGAGGGAGGAAGAAAGAGAAGAAAAAACTAGGATATTACATCAAGACTACACACAAGATCTTCAAAAGACCGCAGATTGAGAAATGCATGAGTTTGGGTTTTTTGAGAAAATTACCATTCCGTTCTTTGATGAAATAAAAGTGGGCTTTGATATGCGAGTACAGACAGAGGAAAAAGGCGCCTGCACATATGTGCCAAGATAACATGGTCAAGCTCAATGGAGCTTGAAAAATCAGCAGTCTTCAAAGAGGAGCTAGGAGAGGAAAGAGTATGAATCTCGCCTAACCCTATCTACTGCACAGTGCCTGGATTGGACGGCCCTGATCACAGCAGCGACTCTGAGACTTTGTGGCAGGTGGGCTCTCTGTGAGCTCCAAAGCCAAAGTGGTGCCACCTGCACTATGCACATTGACCAGTGAAGCAGTGGGCCACCAGTAGGCTCCTCTGATCTGTGTTCAATCAGGCAGGGCTGGGAAAGAAGAGATATCCCAAGTCTTCATGAGGAGGCACTGGCCTGGGATCAGTCACAATCTCATCACAACACTGAGGCAGATGGGTGGCTTGAGCTGTAGAGCTGCTATGGTGGCCTGTTTGCGCTGGTTAATCAGAACGGTCCGATGCTTTTGCTCTCCTGCCCTCAAAGCAACAGAGGGAGAAGTGCACTTAAATGATCACAACAGGAAAAAAAGATGCTCTAGATTTTTTTTTCCTTTTTTTTTTTTTTAACCAAGACAGATACTTACTGTGACGATGGTTGGTGAAATAGTGGTTGTAAATCGTGCAGATTCAGGCAGAATTCTTAATAGTTTTTTTTTTTGAAGGATGTGTGATGAAGACTATGGGTTTAAAATATTTTTTCTAATAACTAAAACCTAAACAAATAATGAAATCCTGCAATGCAGCCACATTGTGCTCTGAAGATGTAACCAGTCTAAACAGGGCAAAATGTTTGCAAGGCAATTTACAAACACACATTGCTTCACAAGCACACTTAAAACTGTTCCAGTTCAGACTTTAGTAAGGTCTGCAAACTATTCTTGGCTTTAAATTGAAAAATCAATATTTCCAAGGACATTTGATAAGACTGGAAAAAAAGAACAGAGAGTGTATGATCAAAGAATCAATGCCTGGGGATATAAACATGTACTCACTTAGTGTAATGAGAAAAGAACAACATAAAAGGTTTCACCACATATGCATTTAGAAAGAGAAACTTTATTGCTATTCCTACTTTGAGGGCATTGTAAAACAAAATGATCCTAGCTTGAAAAAACTGTAATTTACAGCTTCCTTTGTGCTTTCCATCACCAGCATGGAGAGGTACATCATCGCCCCTCATCCATTATCATTTCCCTTCATGCTGCCTCAATCATAAGAACCCCGCACAGTGAATAGCCATGGTTTGGACTTGAAAGCACACAATAGTAACATTATGTAATATTATGAAAAAGCTGGGCATGTTTTCTTTTTCTGGGCACTGAACATGTAGTGCATACAAAGTTCAAAGTAGCATTTCTTTAATTTATAATGCAGCCATTAATAAAACAGTAGCAGTGCTCCAGAAAACATAAACATGGGACATTTGTTTGATTGTTTGCCCAAATGGCTTAAACAAGATATATATTTTTCTTGTTTAAAATTAATGTGTGAAGAGATCTCTCTTGGGTCATCACACAGGCCCTTTTAGTTTTATTTTATTATTCCGCTTCTTTACTTCTTGTATCTTATCATTATTAAACAAAATGTTACTATATTTGTGTGTTTTTACAGTTATTAACTTGTTACTTTAAATTATTACCAACAAATCTTCCTGCAAATCTGTATAGAATAAAATGGTCTGCCTTACAATATTTATTTATTAATTTCTGTGAGTCAGTTAGCTAGAGTAGGTATGTTGAGCAGCGTGAGGTGCTGTAAAGGTCAATGTAATTTGCATATCAAAACAGAGATGTTTCATTAGTCTGATGCCCTGGGGCATTCAAAGACATAGATGACAGCACAGTATATGACTCCATAGGAACCTTGACATTAGGGCATTAAAACATCTCATTTTCATGGTCGGAATGAATGGTGGCACTAAAAAAAAAAAAAAAAAAAAAAAAAAAATAACAGGGAAGGCGGCACAGGTGATTGCCGCAGTTTTATGATTCAAGCAGGTTGTTTTTTTAAGATTTATGCGAATAAAATT
>JAPZDV010000024.1:20763841-20781143 GCA_029814665.1 Acanthurus lineatus | reverse complement strand
CATTAAAACAACTAATTTTTATTTTTGGAATTAATGGTGGCCATAAAAAAAAAAAAAAAAAAAAAAAAAAAAGACAGTGTCTGCAGAACAGCTTCTTGCCTCTCTTTTATCCTTACAGCATCTTGTTTTTTTAACATTTATTGCAAGTAAATTGCCTTGACTAACATTTGAAGTGGTGCCTTTCCATGACCACCAACTTTGTGTGACCTTTCTCATGTGTGCATGCAATCCCTTGGGATTTGTACTGTGCCATTGTGTGACTAGAACATAAATACTGGCCGGAGGAGACAGGTGAAAGGTCATGGCCTGTGACACTAAAGGGTGTCTGGGCTGGCCTTAGACTTGTCCTAAATAATGTCAAAGTATGTGTGTTTGTGTGTGTGTGTGTGAGTGAGTGAGTGTGTATTTGTAGTTGGTCTGTCTGTGTAATCTTGTGGCTTGTCTATCAATATGGTAGCCTCTGGCATAAAGTAAAAAAAAAAAAAATCCTGAAGAAAAATGTGACAGTCAAACTGATCCTCAGCCTGGTAAATCATTTTTGTCTAACTGTTGGCGAAGAACTCAAAACATGAGTCCCTGGGGTGGGGTGGGGGGGTTAGAGAGAGAGTATGTAACCATTATTTTAGAAAAGAATACAAAAGGAATATGTATGTGTATGTGTTTTGTATTCAAAGTAAGTCGCAAATGGTTTTAAAATGCATTATTGCAACCTATCATAACTAAACGAAAATGAAAAAAATAGAGTCTAAAAGAGGTGTTATATTATTTACATAATGTTTTCATAATTGTATTAATATTCACTGAATCACTATTAATGTCAATAACACTAACATAAAAAGTATATCACTACAACCCAAACATGTCTGCAAATCTTGTGATCTCCTAGCACATGTACCTCATTGTACATTTAAGTAGTTTTTACTCCTTTTCTATTTTGTAGTATGATTTTAATATTCATATTTTCTATATGAAATATATTTCAGTTATTTATTACACTATTTTTTATATTATTACGGACACATAGATTTGTTTTTTATATTTGCTGCACATCTGAATCCACATCATACTCAAGAGAAATTCCTCAGAAAGACAAAATAGATTAAAAAATTTAAATTTGTTAAAATGCTATAAGCTCTGAGTGCATTCAAGTCCCCTTGTAGTAATAATTATGGATAAATTCTGTCCCCACCCAATTAATTCAATGAGACAGTGTCTGCTTACTAATGAAGGACGTCTCCCCCAGGTAGCCTCGACGTCGCAGCACCACCTCCAGGAACTTGACCTCTTCATCCACCACGTAGTGTTCCTTCTCTAAAGAGATCCAAGCCCAGTTCAGACGGAACTGCTGGTTCTTTAGTTTGTTGCCTCCTGCAAACAAATACAATTGATAGTTAAGCAACAGAAACTGTTAAAGTGACACCCTCGCTAGAACTTATTACACAATAAGAGAAAACACAGCCAAAAAGCCTGACTGGGCCTTAATAAACCAAAACCTGTTTTAAGAATTAACATAACAATTTCTGATACCCCTAATTTAAAATGGTTTATTATACCTTTAGGACTTAACTTTGAGACCTCTAGTCAGCTCTCAGTGGGTGGTATGAAGGGTGCATGGCCCTTACGTAAAAACGACTAGAATTTCTGCCATCTAATTGCTTCATTTCTAATTAAGATAAAAGGTGTCTGTTTCCTGTCTGAACTTGCCTTTTGAAGTAAGATTCAAAGGACGAGGTTACAGTCCTGGGAGGCACTGCTACCATTTGACCGTAAAGACTCAAAGCAGAGCCACATATACACAGGCATCAAACAAACACAAGTACACAAACGCTGCCAAAAAAGTGCAAAGACAGGCACAGTCTGACTCACAGAAGCCACAGCACACTTTAATGTTGTAATTTCTAGAGCACTGCCTGACAGTCTAAATAAAAATCCACTGGTTCCTGAAATTCAGCATGCATCCATTAGACTGCAGAGTGGGAGCTGCTTTCTGCCGCTTTGCAGGATGAGGATGGTGAGACACAGACGACTGAGCCACTAAACATCTGGCAGCTCTGAAAGCGGTGGAATAAAAGTGAAACTGCCGGGAGGTTGCAGGGACATTGTTCAAAGGTTTCAGAGTGTTGCAGTTGTTTGTGTTAGGCACGCCTGACAGTCTTTACCCTGCCCCACCCCGGCTGTTATGGTCAGTAAATCTGTTACGTCCAGCTGACTGCTCCACTGTGTCCATTTCCTTCCTCTGGGGTCACAGTAAGACCTATACACATTCACCCTGGGTCTTTTATTATGTGTGAGGGTGCATGCATTTACGGGTTTGTGTGTCTGAGTGTGTGCACATGTGAAAATGTTCTCTGCACCTGTTCAAAGCCTTTTCCCTTGGTCTAATAGTGCACATATTTCTTCTCACAGAGTAAAATGGGGTCTTAATGCCCCTGACATCGATTCTGTTTGACATTACGGAGCTGTAACTGGGAAAACTCACTGTGGCACACAAGGACAACAGGGAGCACAAAGTGTTCTTTTCTCCCTGCGTCTTATACAAAACCAACCAACTCATTGAAATCATTTAGTTGATATCAGTTATTTAATTTAAAAATAAAGAAATGTACTTGATGATTTACAAAGAGTTTTTTATCAGAAGGATTATTTAAAGTTGCTCAGATTAAAAATGTGCTGAAAAAGTGAAAGAAACATGAGTTTCCCTGATTAAAGTTTGCAGTTATCATGACCCACACTAATAGCCTTTATTAAAAATGCTAGAAAGATGAAGAATACAGAAAACGTATGTTGATGTTACATGAACTTATAGATCCAGTTCAGAGTGAACTTCAGAGGGACTTGGTGATGTCGACACCAAGCTGTAACTGGGACAAAAGCCTGCAGAAACTGTGAAGCTTAAGCATAAATGAAAAGAGAAACTGCTCCATTTTCATCTCTCTTGCAAAATTTACAAACTGTTTGAATCAATAAGTTGTATACATTTCATTAAATTGTGATGTGCACAGCATCTATTTTTCTTTTTTAAAATAGGCTTTGTTTTTCTTTTTACTTCAACGTAGTTGTGCTCAACAATGTTAATAAGTCTCTAACCTTATTTTGACTCAAAGAATGATTCCCCCGCAGTTCATACTTCAAAAACAATTTCCAAGCATTTCCTTTAAATTTCTCATCAACTAAATTATGTTTTCATTTGTTGAAACCTCTATGTAATGTGCTTTATGTGCAGAGTATTGTGCAGAAGTATTTGTGTACAGAAGAAAAAGTTGAACTGAGAATGTTTAATATAATAAAATCTGAGCAACACAGTCTCCTCTTTTTTGAAAGCTGAGACTAATAGTTCAGTCTAAAACCTTGAATGATGTGTTCAAAGAAAACACTTATATGGTAGGGAGGTTTTAAAGTAACACTGTTTCAACCAATAAACAATACAACTTTAAAGATTAATTCACTTCTTTATTATAGAAAGTGCCAGTAGAGACTAACAAAACATGTTTTTTCTTTTATGACAAAGTCTCAAGGAAGACACTTTATACCTCAAACATTCTTGAGGTCTACCACAGTGTAGGATTTTGCTTACTGTGTGTTCCACATCCTTCTTCTGTAAGACAAGCGACCTGAGTATGACAGGACCTCCCTACTCCGTTTGGATTAAAGCCAGCAGCATGGCACGCATGCCACCCGTAAACACTCCATGTGTGATCTCTGAGTCGTGAAGGAGCCCGCCTCCATTGAGGTAATGGAAACACAGAAGGTCTTGGCCATCTATCCGACTTCACACGCTAGCACAGACTTTGTAATAGTAAGAACCCGGCTCATACCCTTGATCTTAAGCATTTTTTTAAAAAATGAAAACATAAATGCTATGCGTCATTTTTCTACAATCAAGCGCTCAGGCAGGGATAGTTTAGAACGGTTTAGCAGTAGCATTTTCCCTCCTCTCACATTTCAACAGCAATAGTAAATGGTTACATTTTTTCATAATTATTTACATTAAACTGAAGAACTGCCTGCACATCAAGCTATACCTCAAAGAGGCAACACTCCCTTTTAAGATGAATCACATTTAACACCTGTTTGTCTTTGACAGTGCTCACAAACAGTGGCTCTATATCAATAATTCATATTTCGTATCCTGCAAAGGTTTCAGAAAAGAAGAGAGGGAAAAAAAGAACAAAGAATTTATGTTTACAGCTTATCCTACAAACATTCCCACCATGATAGGAGAAAATAGTGAGTTTAGGAGACCTTCAGGTTCTGGTAGAGCTGCAGCTTGGCCTTCAGGGAGCTGGGGAGTGGAGGTGCTCATTTCCAGAGGACCACTTTACTCCCCCAGATTTCTTTCTCATTAAGATAAGCAGGGGTTGAAGTAAGTCCACTTCAAAGAGGCCCAAAGGAAAACACCACAGTTAATCTTTAACCAGCACTCACAGCACTGAGATGGAATTTAGTGAACAATATCAGTATCTCTTATAGTCTGGTCTTTGCACTGCTGTGAAGTTTAATGCAAAAACAAACTGTGAGTGCATCGCATATACGTGCACATAGCACATATGTTAACATCTACAGACTTTAGTTACATATAATGTTCATGTTTAAATTGTAATCACATGGCAAATGCAGGAATCTTACAAATTCCAGTGCAGGGCAGTTTCATTCTTTTTTTTCTTTTTTTTTTGATTAACTGGGTGTTGTCTGAGAGCACTCTGTGCTGCTGACTTCAGCAAAGTTTTTTAGCACTCCTATAGTGTAAGTCTCTCTAAATAATGATGTCCACAAATTGTCAGCCTCTTCTTTTTAGACCTTTTGATCATAAACAGCCTTGTACATGAACCTTTTCACAAAAGCCCTTGTCCAATTCATGTAACCTCACTTCTGTACACGAGGTCCGTCCACTCACACAGTGGATGTGTGATGAGGGACAGAAGCCTTTTGAGAGAGGCCAAAGAATGTGAGAGACTGGACTTTGCCAACTTCGTGCCCCTGTCTCTTCTCTCTATACATGTTGCAGACAGCCCTTATTTGGTCGCCGTCAGGCATCGTGGGGCCACGATGCCCCATGGACCCTTGTCTGTTCATTCAGGCAGGCAGACAGACAGGCGCGCGCTGCCCGAAGAGCCAGCACCATACTGATTAGGGAGGATAAATAGGGACAAGCCTGTGATTCCTGTTCAATAGACACAATACATCTAAAAATAGTTGATGGTTTTATACTGCAGATGGACTTTGCGTGCCAACAGTCTCCATGATCTACAATAACTGCATTATACTGTGGCACTGAAACATTGTGTAAAGGACCAGCAAAATACTATTCTGATATTAGCTTGGCTTTAGGTGTGGGATTTTCGAGAAACCCCTTTAAAATGCTTTAAAATGTGCCACACCAGAAGACAAAGCCACAAAGCATCAAATCTGAAAACTGTTGAAGCATGATCCCTTTTTTTTAACATTAGCATCCCCACTTGAAGTCTTCACTTCAGCCTAGCAGTGTTAGGACCAGAAGTTTTCTTTACTGCCAGGGGAAACTGTTTGAAAGTCCTGGAGAGTCCTAGGTGGGGGCTGAACTTAAACCAAAATGAACATCTCTACAGATAAATGAAAATGGCTGCCAGACAACAGGCAGAGCTTGAGAGGAGAGAAAAATGACGGAAAATCTCAAATCCAGGTGTGCAAAGCTTTCCCTGTCATACTCAAGAAGCCTACAGGCTGTAATCAATGTGAAAGGTGCTTCAAGCTAAGTACTGAATTAAGGTTCTGAATACTTATTTCGTAGTAGTGCCGTTATTTTTTTTAATACATTTGCAAAAAACTTCTAAAATCCTGTAAAAGCTTTATCACTATGGGGTATTTAGTGTGGACTGATCAGGTAAAATTTAATTTAAAGAATTTTAGCCTAAGGCTGCAACATTGCAAAAGGTGAAAAAAATGAGGGGTTTTAATACTTTCTGGATGTAGCGGCAGATAAAGTTTCTCAAGTCAGTCAGCTTTCAACTGTTTTCTTTCCACAGTGGAGGAATATGCCATAATGGATTTTTTTTTGGATAACACTTAATTGTACAATATTTAACATTTTCACATTAAAATGTCTTTATATCTATTATTTGTTTTAGTAAGTAGTGCAATTATGTTATCCCAAATGTTATGTTGTTAAAACAATGTTAGAACAGTTAATTCTCTATTAATACCCATAATAATATTCAAGGTAACAGCAATATTTCTTCATGGATAACACCAGCCAGAGAGTGGGAAAAGAAGTCAACAAAGATAAAACATGAATAAAGCTCTAATCCATTACATGAGCTTTCTGTCCAGACCTTACTATCAAGGGTAAAGTGAGATGGGCAAGAGCATCATTTTTAAAAAAGAAGGCCTGAATAATATGTAAAGAACTTTTCATTTTCCCAAACCACATTTGTTTAAATGCATCAAGAATATTTAATCATGTGGATAATCAAGTACTGGATGGGGAGTTCTTGCACCTGCACTCGCAGCATCAACATCTTTTGAAGCATATTTAAGCGCCTTGTTTATGCAAATTAATGCATAATAATTACACCATTTATAAGAGCCTCTGACTCTTTGGCAAATAATTATTATTTTCCTGGAGTAAACTACAGAAATTAGTTGTATACAAAGCTTTCCTTTTTGGTTCTCTGACCTAAATTGAAGGGCCAGTAGACAGTAATCAGGTTTAATTAGTCTATTAGTCTCACTATTCAGCATTGTGATCCTTAACTAAATATTGCACCAACTACTGACCAGGCCGCCACAAAGTTTCGACTTAATCCTGATGATTTTATTAATATCCATTGTCCCGTAAGAATAGCATGATCCCTTTTGACCGAAACTCAAGACCCTGTACAGGATGCTGAAAACTAATGGTCAGATCTACATGAAAATATGCCATGGCCTTTCATGACCCCCATTGGGTAAACAATTTTTACAGCAACAGCAGCAAAATTTTAACACTAAAAGCTCTATAGGAAGTTCTGAGGGTCTACAAGTAACAACAAATAAATAACAAATAAAGGAGTAACAGTTCAAAAGCCTTTTCACCTACTACGGTGGTTTAGTAATCTACCCAGCCATGCAAGGCCACGGAGAGTGACACTGTCTTATTTATGCAAAAAAAGCTAAGGCCATTTCATGGATGATTGGAAAGTGAATAATGCACATTTAAAGCTCACAATTACCATAAACTCCACAACAATAGCAATGTTTGGAGGACACTGCTCTTCATTAATGTTGTTAATAAATAAATTGCATCAGGAGCTTTGAGGGTGCATAATTTACTTGGCTCGTTCCTCATCGTTGTTCCATCACCTGAAAGCAGTATATTGGTTGAGTGTTCTCTATCTACTCTGACATTTAATTAATGATGAAATAGAAAACAAAATTTTTTAGGTTGATATTTCCAATGCATCATCTTAATGCTCCTCAAAGCCCTCGACACTCCAGTTTTCATATTCCCAGAAGAGGCATTTATAATATTAGTTATATCTTCTCAAGCCAAATTAACACCATCAGCCCATGGAGGCCTTGTCATATTACCATAAATTTGGTGACAACAAGCCTGAGCCCTTTTGGACAAGTATGTCATTTTCCTCCTGTGTAAAGTCTGGCTAGCACAGCTGGTGTGCACCTTTTTCTGGTTATCAGGTGATCGACAGTGTGAAGAGCCACACCAGTTTTAAAGGGAATAAAAGGGATCTTATTAGATTGGCCAAGACTAAAGTTGGCTCTGACACACTTTTGTACTATTTTTTGTCACTATTTTTCTACTTTACCACTGTGAGACACTGCTTCACGGATACACTTGTGTTTGTATTCACTAAGGTACCACAAAGGATGACCACACCGACATGCACTTCCAGTGCACAGAACTTAGACCTGAGTGTGCTCTGCAACTAGGCTGATAAAAATATTGCCCCAAGACTACAAAATTGTCACTTTCTCCATCCATGGGCGACTTTTTAATAGTGCACTGTCTGATAAATGCTGCAGTCTCTTGGGGCTTTAAGTGGGTCTTTAGACCTTTTATCTTTGCCATGTTTTTTTAACTCCATGCTGCTTCTAGGGCAAGTAATGAGGCACAGAATTGCTCTTTGATTTTACATTTAAGTAACATGTCAATAATTTATAGAACATGTTATTAATAAAATCTATAAAAGAGCATATTTTTAGTAATGGAAATTAAACACATTCTATAATCACAACTTGCATTTACTCTTTAAAATGACTCGTCTTTGGGTTCCATAATGTACCAGACTACACTAACATACTTTTCATCTCTCCAATTAAGGGAAAAGGGATATGATAATCCTGTTGAAGGAAAGAAAGCACATGGCAGAGGAGAGAGGGAGAGAGAGCGATATGGTCTAATCACCCTAAGCCTTTATCAGCGGTAACGAGTTGGCCATGGCTTGAAAGATTTAGAACTGTTATGATTTCACAGGCCCTAAACCCTTTTCTACCAGCACAGCCTTTCAGGGAACTGGTCTGTCATAAATTTGGCCACTCCGCAAGGTCTATTCTGGCTGCTGTCGCCTCTGTGTCCACTCTGACACAGTGGTCACTCTGAGGCGACATTTCAGGGGCCTGAAAGAAGACCAAAAGCACTTCTGAACAAAAGTGCTGGGTCAGAGAGCCACGCAAGGCTTAAAGCAAGCAAGGCTTTGCTCTCAGCAGGGAAGGTTCTTTGAGATTAACATCTGAACCACAACTATATAGTCGATTTAACTCTCACTGCAGTGTACTCCAAATTTGGAATACAGGGGCTATAATTACTTTCTTGTCTTAAATATTCAATGACCATATGGGGAATTCACATTTGCTGCTTCAGAGGTATTTAAATGTAATAATAAAGACTTGTTTACTGCTCAGAGACATGTTCACTTCTATGTGAACAGACATAAATATAGTTATGCTGTTACATAGACTGCCAAAAAATTAGAATACCATTTTGGAAGCTATTCAATTCATATTTTCACTGCCTCACAGTTGTAGAAGTAAATCATGTAAATTATTGTATTTTTTTCATTTGTTCTGCCAAATGCAGACAAAACCTCACATTAAGATTGAAAAACAATTTCTTTTACCAGTTAGAATCAACACATAACAGTGATGGATGGAGAAACACAGAAACTGAAATGCTCTAATAACAGCGATATATATAATAAACACTGCACCATTACATCCACAGAAAGCCATTTAAGGTAAAGCACTTAAGTTATTAGTTTATGATTTGAATGTGCCTCTTTCAAGAAAATGCGTTTAAGTGTTCTGATTAATGTTGTCCTCCATGGTAAGATTGGCAGTAAAAAAACCTTTTAAGCCAAGCAACAATCTTCATCCTCTTCCTACACTTACATTTTTGATTCCAAATTGCAGCTCAAGGTTGCTGTGGAAACTACTCTGTGACTTTCTCCCTGAAGTCAGAAAATAGGACCACCCTCGTTTGTGTGAAGAGGCAGTGAGGAATTCCCGGAGCTCTTATTTCAGTTGGGACTCTTTTATTTGTGGGCCAGGAGACAAGTGTGTCAGAGGAAATACTGTACAATGTGATTGTAGGGTAGGGTCACTTCTGTCCTGGGAGTCTGCTTCACACTCCAGTGCTCTCACACACTGCCACAAATGACGTCATCTGTCATCCCCAACAAAAAACACTTCACTCAAAAACAATACATTGGCTGGGGAAAGATGGAAGTTATTAGGGAATACTTAAATGTAATTTGTTAAGAAATATGAATCAACGAATGCATATGAAAAAATGTAATCAGCAGATTAACAACTCTATAGAGTGCCCTTTGGACACTTGCTTTAGTCACTACTTGCTACTTACATGCAAACATCTTGGGTTTTTTAGTATAATCCTATTAGCCTCCCCTGGAAATATTAGTTGAAACAGAATCTTTCCAAACACTTTAAGGATTAGCAAGTTGCCAACTCAGGATATACAACCCTGCAGAAGATCTGCTCCGTCGCGGGTTGCTGATTTCCACCCAGGGGCACAGGGTATCCTGCCAAGCACCCAAGGTCAGGACTTATCCCCAATCGTGGCTACATCATTAGTGCAGGAAAACAGACTGTTCACTTGGGTGGGCACAAGTTATTCTAAAGTATTTCCCTCATTTAGTTGAGCTATTATTGTTAACAAGATCACGATTTATTTCAAGTCATTTTAGAAAGCTTCAGAACAAATCTTCACCTCCAACCTGAATAATTTACAGTTTAAAATCACACCAACATTGAGATCGTTCAAAATTTCTTTTGTTGTTTGGCCTTGATCAGCAGGAAGATGAAAACTGCACCTGAGAACTGAAATGATGAAAAGCATAATTTCCCAGTATCTCTGTATAAGTGAATGGTTAAATTAATTAGCCATTAAGTGCGTGTCAGAACCCATACAAAAGAGGTATAAGAGTCATTCCTGGGGGCTTTGTTTTCAATAGAGTAGGTGAGGTCAGACAAAGTATTCCTTGATTGCTGTTGAATGGCATTCCTGTCTGTCAAACGAGGATGCAGACTTAAGTATCTTAATTAACAGTCAGCCACACGGTTTAGAGAGCAAAAGCCTGAGTCCTCAATAGCAGGGGAAATAACAACAAAAGGCTAAATTAGCAGCTGCAGGGCTTTCCTCTGCTTTCACTTGTAAAGGTCATTGTGGATTTAAAATCAAGAGTTTCTCGCTCATTACCAGTCAATTACGTACAGTGTGAATGCCCTGACAGCCACAGCCTGAAGCAGCTTTGGCAAATCTGTGACCCACTGAAAAAGATACAGTAAAATGCATAGGAGGAAGCCTAAAAAATATACTAACGGTAATTGAACTTTATGTCTGAACTCACTGCAAATTTTTTTTTAGTTGCAAGTTGTCAAAGAACAACATGCTACACTGCTCTCGAGCTTATTTTGGAAAACAGAGATCATGTCATACACTTCCTGACTAAAGAGATGAGCTCATGCAGACAAAAATCTGGCTCTGCCCCAGGAGGTGAAAGGCTTGCATTGTTACAAGCGCATGTGTTAAATGTACCTCAACTCTCCAATACCGCTGGTGACTGAATAGAAAAGAACAGAGGTAGTGAGATAACAAGGAGATACAAGGGGAAGTGTGAAAATTTGAGAGAAAACAAAGCGACATAAGGATGCAGGATGAAGGGACCTGACAAAGAAAAGGGGACGCGCTTTTTCTTGACCCTTGAAAGCACAGTGTTTGCTCTCTTGTCAGACCGAATAATGGTGGACTGTTTGCTGAAAGCAGCAGTGTGAGGCCATAGAATATAAAACCCCATCCCAGTCCCACAGACTCATGAGCTCCATACTAATAGAGCTGGGTGTTTGTCGAGGCTGTTCTCAGGGCCAACCTCCATTGGTTTCATTTTTAACAACATGTTTCAGCTGCATTTCACAGTTGTTACTTGCAAATCCTCATGTGTTAAAGGCTTTTGCTTGAGAGGAAAAAGCTCTCTGAAAAGCTGAAACGTTAATTCTTAAAGAAGTGTTAAATGAGTCTTGGTTTTTTGTTTATGACTGGTAAAAAGGAGCCTTCAAGAGGAACTGCGCAAACCTGCATGTTAAAGATAAGCTTGCTAGTCTGCATTCATGAAAAGAGGGGGGAAAACATCTGAGGATTTAGTGTTGTTATTGTCTCCTTCTTGTAATACCGGACTGGAGATTAGTCTGTGCAGTGGAACAAACTCACAGTTCAAAAATACATACAGGTATGTTGAAAGAAGATTACTTCTAAGGATGCTTTCAAAATTGAATTTAGACACTACACAGTTTTCCATGCATTTGAATCACTGTAAAAAAAAAAGTCCCGATGTCTTTGTTGCTGTGAACTTTAAAATGAAATTATCTGAAAGAACTTTCAGTGAGAGACTTTGTGTTAAAGTTAATGCAAATATAATTCAAGAACACATTTGTAAACAGCATTTGTCTAACACTGCATAATATGGCGATTGAGTTTTTTTTTCCATTTATATCCGGCCACTCTTGTATTATTTACAGGCAGTATTATCATTTAAATCCCATTGTCATATTATATCTCACCCTGAAAAAAAATTTTGAAGCTTAACCACCACCATCATCATACATGCCACACTGTAAATGTTATATTTATCAAATTATTAGTTGCTTATAACAATGTCCAATTGAATAGCCAAATGGCAATGTCTGTATTTTATATTATATCATAAGTTAACGTTGCACAAATTAAAAGTATAGTTAGTATATTTGTAGGACAAGGTCTAGTGTTGATATGACAGTGGGTTGATGTGAAAAAGGTATACGGCTAATGTAGAATTTTTTTTTATCAACTGAAGTTGGTATTGAAAAGCTGTAATCTACAAGCTGAGGCAAGCAGAGGACCTCTTTCAATGAAAAAAATACACTTCAAAAAGATGCTCTGTTCAACGGGCTGCCAATCAGAGACAATGGGTACTAACACAAAGATGCACAGCCTGGTGCAAGGAGCGTAACACATGGACCCAAAGGATTGGAATAAAGTAATGCGATGTGATGAGCTCTATTTCACAGACAGAGAAAGCTATTAGACCTGAAGGACAAAAGCTAAATGTCAAAAGAAATCAACATGAAAGGTATGCAGAGGCTGCATTGCTGCCCTCAGCTCTATCTGTGACGACTCTCACAAACTAAATTCTCTTAAATGAATGATCAACTCTTTTCAGAAGGTAAGTTAGGTGCAAATTTAATCGTTTAGCTGAGTATCCCTAAGGTATCACAAGGCCCTAATAGCACTAAGTGTTCCCTTTCTGTAATGAAACAGAATGCTGGAAAAGATGCCTAACTCATTGACCAGTGATAACCTCTAAAATATTAACAGAACAATTTTGTGGTAATTATAAAAACTGTAGCCAATTATTTGGGGTTTTCAAGAGCTAAATGTAACCTCTGTACCACATAGCCCAGTTGTCTAGACCTGCACCGTGTAGCCTTCTTCATTCCCCTCTCCCAATTTGCTTGCTAATATGTAACTCCTCACTCCCAGTCCGTGTCCTGGAAGACCAAGATAAGCTCAGGCATGGTCTAGTTAATTTCAGGCAGGAAGACATTCAGTATGCTTCATGCAAGAGGGGTTGATCTAAACTCTGAACATTTTTCACTGGTTTTTACAGATGTTTTTATTTTTTTATGTTCCTCAAAGTTACAAGGGGCAAAAAGAAAACAAACAAATAGATTAGTTTATACTTACCAGAGTAAACTTGACTAATTAAATCTACAACAAACATCAAAATAATTTCTAGTCAAATGCAGATGAGGCTGCATACCCACAGAGCTCACCATCTACATATGAGCCATCACAACTTGTCAACACTGGCAATCTTTAGAGGATGAACTGCACATCACCACATTCATGCAATCGCTACAGGCGACAGGAAGCAGCTTGATGCCTTGCCCCCACCAATACTGGGACCAACAGAGCACTTCTAGCTTTCATCTCCTCTGACTGCTCTTCCCTCACATTTCTCAACCAGATGACTTCTCATATCCTGCCTATCAGGCTCCACTCATGGAGAAAAGCATTTGGTGGAGGTGGTGAGAGGGAGCTTGATCCACACAGTGAATCCCCAAAGGATTTCATCCACACCTTTTATGAGATGAGAGCCCTCTTACTCTTAAGACACACTCACGCTGTGTTCACAAGGAGTGCATTAAATGCAAACCATGTCAAGAGACTTCACTTTAAACTGTGTAACATTTTCATTCCTCCTCGACTGTATGTATTTTCTTGGCATACTGAAATGCAAATGATATCAAAATGAAAGGAACTGGTGTTTTTCCTGGCCTACATCATAGCATTCTAATCAAAAGAGACAACAGCTTGAAATCAAAGACAAAGCAGTTATTAATTAAACTGTAGTTGACGCCCAGCATCTTGATGCAACACTTTAGCAGTGGGAGCTTCATCTCTGATTATAGGATCAGGCAGCTGGCCCAGAGATGGATAGATGGTGGATGCTTTGTGTGTGCAACTGGGAATGTGTGTGTGAATGTTTGAGCATAAGAAATGTGTACAAAAGGAGATGTACCCTGCATCGGGCTCCAATCCTGAAATCCAGGCTCAGCTGGAGAGAGTTGTGACACTTACAGCCTTAACCCAGCTGCTCAGAGGCTTACCATACAGCGGGGCTGAGAGCAGCAGCTCCGGCCCACTGCTGGGACTCAGGGGCCAAAACACATTATCCAGAGTGATTTTGCAAAATGGACCAAAAGCTCTGCTACTGTGAAAAGAGAGCTGTCACAGCAGAGACTGTAACATTACTGATTTTCGGAGTTCCTGCTGTTTTCTGGCATTATTAGATTTGTCAAAACACAGTCTCATTAAATTTTCTGATTTGGCCAAAAAATATAAGACACAAACTGAATGCTCCAGCAAAGAAGATTTATTTTTTTTCTTTCATTATAGATGTGAAAATATTTGAAAAATGGATTAATTTTACTGAAAATTTGATTTCTCATTCCATTTTACACACTAAATTCACTCTTTTTGCCAGTGTCGTGAACAAAATACATGTATTCACCAAGTTTTCACAAGTTAATTAAACGCTTGACTGTCAAAACTCAAACCTGGTAACACAAACTTTAGTCTGCAAGGCTTTTTTACTACAAAAGAAGGATTTCCACCGACTCAGTGCTTGAACAACCTTAGTTCTGCTAGACTGATATCCTAAGGCAGGTATGACGACACATATCATCATCCAGGGAACAAGCCCAGGCCTGGGGTTCCTATACTTTTGGGAATTTGCCTTTTGCTTTGTTAACCTTAAGTCCACACTCTTACTTTGGAGGCATATTAAGACAGAGGGAGAGAATCCAAAGCAGGCTGTTTCCCCTGTTTCCAGAAAGAAAACAAGGGCATATTAGTGTGAAAGGGTCTTAGAATTTTTAGCCATGTTTCATTCAATCACTGTGTGATATACATGACCACCAGAATGTAAAATATAAAAGCCACATCTGTCATTCTCCTTAATTGTTATCTATAATTAATGCATTTAGTTCTCCTTTTTTCTCCCAACAGAGACATCTAAGACAGCAGATGCTAAGCAGCAACTGTTAAGCAGTTTCTCCTAGAGAGAAAATAAATTACAATAGAGAAAAAAGAAATGTAAAAATAAGAGACAACTGTGAAATGAATAACTCAAAGAGAATAAAAAGAAAAGCCTTCAATGGCTATATCAATGCTAAATTCATAATAGAACCTAATGTAAAACAAGTCACTCATAAACATCGGATATTTACGAATTCTTAACTATAATTATATTGTCTCAAGTCTATTAGATCATGATGGCTGTTTCATTCCTTCACCAAGAGCACAGGTTCTTTACTCCTTTAAGCCCCTGCAGCACAATGCAGATAAGCCTTTACTTTAATCATCTCTGCACTTCAAAAATAAACACTGAAGGAAAATAAATTTGCAGATACACCTGCTTATTTCTTCTTTGAATAGAGAAAAATGCTTCTTGGGTGATAAATATTACAAATATAACTGCAGTGTCGACCAGTGAGAAACTATGAAAGTTAGTTAAAGAAAGTACAGGTCCAGTGAGCCAATATCTCTCAATCTACAAATATTAGGCCAAATTATCTATGTTATTTTGTATTTTTCCCCAGAGTGAAACAGCTGTTACCCAGGAATAGCTCCTCTAATCAGCTCCCAGATGTTTTCTCAGAAAAATATTTTTCCACAACAATAAAATGACTAACTTATATTATTTTACCTGCAGCACAGATGGATGGTGAGGAAAACTTAACAGCCTAAAATCTGTTTGAAACACAACAACTGGACCAGCTATGTAATTTGCTGGAGCTGAAAACATACTTTATGCATATGATTCATACTCAAGGGCTCAAGGACAGTGGAATGTTATACCCCCCAAGAAAAGTGTAGGGGAGACAGTTTCATTAATAACAGGGTAGAAACGGAGAGAAACTGCAGAGTCATCACCTGCTCTGTGATGGGGATATTATAGTATACACAAGTCCACATTAACCCCAGAACTGCATGTGAGTGCATGTTCACCCTTACTTTTGTTGTGCTTTAGCACGCTATGGGGAGAAAGATAATCCCTCCTAACCTGGGATTAGACAGGAGGGCAAGACAAGGGAGATGGATTCAAGTATGCACTCAGTGTCATAAGCGATTACACACCGATAACATGGAAGATATAGAGGTTCTGCACACTAGATGTTACTACAGGCCGAAGTGGTTCGAAGGATTTATTAGACTGAGGTACTCACAGTAAGCTGAATTTATCTTGTTACACAAAGCAGAAATAACAAACAAAACATGATTTTGGAGGTGTGTACTGAAGAATGGCATTGGAAGCTTAAAGGTGAAACATTCCTCTCTTTTTTAAGAGCTGTAAAGTAAGAAAAAATGTCAAGAACTTGCTCTTTTTTGTGCAGTCCCATTCCACTACAAATCTGAATTATTGATTTTCATACACTATGCACTTTACATACTAAACAATCTCTCTAGTGAGATAAAACATAGGGAAACTATGGATAAAGCCGGAGTCTGACCTTCACAAGTTGCACATTTTATTAAACTGAACAATCAATGATCTTTAGAGGCCATTTTTTTGCTCTGTGAAAGGAAAAAAAAGAGAGTACCTAAAAAAAAAAAAAAACAGCCACAGCAATATGTCTGTCAGTAAGAACATCAGCGATGCTGACTGACTTGACTGGAAGCAGACAGAAACTCACCACCACAAAAAACTGGATGGTAGTGCTTATGCTTGTGTGTGCTTAGGTAAGCTCACCTGAATGCACCTGAATTTTCAAGAGATAAGGGGAGGGCTAGAGTCAAACAAAACACAGCTATTAACTGACTTCCAATGACAGAAGCAGCCCCCACCACATGCCAAAGCCTCACACAAAGATACACAAATTTCCAGATACCAGACTCATTCTAAATGAGACACCTTCAAAATTATTTAAGAGGTTTCTGGCCCACGTTTGTTTGTGACGTTGCTGTGCAGGTGTAATGTTTCCTCAAAACAGTAAACAGACACCCACAAATTAATATGTGTAATTTCCATCCTTTGTGATTACTCATTCAAAGCCCTGACAAGCCTGACAAATAGCGAGACACAGCGGCTCTGGAAAAATAAGCCTGTTATCTCCACTATGATAAAAGGATCTTAAATAATGCTGTATAGGCACATGGTAGCAGCTTCATCAAAATTAAAAAAAAAAAAACACTTCAGAGATAAGTAAAAACATGTTAGTTCTCAAACTATCCATTAATTTAAAAGAATGTGTGATATAATTTTTTAACTAA
>JAPZDV010000024.1:20698689-20763648 GCA_029814665.1 Acanthurus lineatus | reverse complement strand
CAAGTTAATTGAGAGAAACAGCATCTTCTCTTCAATTCTTCAATTACATAAGCATGATTAATTCAGCTAAACCAAACATCGTACTACGGGTGTTATCATCCCTTTTAGCAGTTCCTATAAAGTCATGAATCATGAAAATGCCCACTAAAAGCAGCGTTAGCTAGTTAGGTTGAACACAGGTTTAAATTTGGACTCTGAACATTTAATTTAATGTTTAAATAGCAAATAAAGTAGCTGATACATCTCTGCCAGGAAGAACTCAGTCCCTGGCAACACAATTTGAGAGAGCCAAGACTGTGTCCTGTACAATCCATCCACCAGACAAACTATGATCTCAGCTTCAACAGTTAAAACAACCTTGTGGTCAGATGCCAGCCTGCCATAAGTATTTGGATTGGGCCTAATGAATGGCTTGGCACTTTCCATTTATTCTCCCATTGCAGAAAAACATGCCAAGAGTAAATTAGTGCCCTGCCCTGTAATGAGTGCAGTTTGTAAGTTACTTTCTTTTTCGTTTGACAATGGAGCTAGCACAAATCCTAGAACAGTCAGCTGTGAGGCACTGTTCCCAATACAGTACACTTATCTTTGACACCAGGTAACATTAGTGGCTACAACTAGTGCTGAAATTATTATTATCAATTATTTCATCTGGTAGCCAATTTAAAATTATTTTACAAAGTAGACAATTGATAAAAAAAATTATTATCAGACAAGACTTAGTGAGGTTTTGTGTTCCAGTTTCTCATTTAATGTTTTGCTTTAACATCCTCGAAAACAAGCTTAACATTTTTGTGTTTTTAAATAGAACAAGGGATTTAAAGGCCTCACTGCTGGATCCAACTCTTTGGGACCTTTTATAGATTTATTATTATTTCATTTTTGTAAGACAAAAGGCAGAATAACAATAAGCCACAGCCCTAGTCTATATATCCTGTTTATATGGCTTCTAAGCACAATGACCATCACCCTAATATACATAGATAGGCACAGAAATTCAGTTGCATATGTTAGTAGTCACACACCAACCAAAAGCTGTGCACACCTTTATAGTTTATCACAGCTGTTAGCTCCCGGAATCCAACTGAGCAGCTGCTACATGAAACTTTTCACCCTAAAAAAAAATGACAAATGCAGTTGGTAAAATTCCCAATGAACTTGAAGTGAGGAGGAAAATGTTTTCCACTGCTGAACATGACAGAGTGCAGCTGTGTGCCAGTGTACACCATTCAGCTCCTCCCCAACACGAATGTTCAAAGAGCTGGAGGCTCTGTCTGGGGATTTAGGGCAGCCACCAGCACAGCTTAAATCTTATTAAAAAATGTTCACTGACTGCCTCACAAGCTGCAGTGCAGTATGTGTCGAGTGGGTCATGCAACACAATTCTTCCTCAATTTGTCAAGCCATTTAGGTTCCACTGTAATGCACAATTTCCATGTCATAGAAAGACATTTAGGCGATATGTGATGCATCTTAACAGTTGCAATTTTAAGTTTAGTTTAATTTCAGGACATAACTATGATTGAGGACAGAATAAGACAAATGCTTGTCCTATCTTCTCATCAAGTTTAAAAGTAATGTAAAACACTTTAGGGAGTGCCGAAAAAAGTGAGTCTAATTGCACATTCTGGATGATAAACCACCACTACCATGGCAGGATATTGGGATGTCATCAAGCAAACTAAAAAGCAAAAGAGAGTAACAGTGCAATCGAAGCCCAGAGAGAGACATAACAAATAACCCAATTGAGACTATAATACATGGACCAACTAAATCCCACACAACAACAACAGAGCTCTGCATGGACTTGCCAGCAGCTCAGGTAAAGCACTTTCACATTTGACAGGGATTTGTGTCCTGCATTTTAGTCATTGATTACTCACTAGCTCTTTATCCACCTGTGGGCATTGAAGCCAACCTGTCTATTATTCAGCTGAGGCCACAAATTAGTCCAGAGTCGAGAGATGAGAAAATGTGTACAGGGGCCCACTGAGGTGCTTGTGGGAAAAGAGGGCCCCTATTAGAGAGTTCCTTTGTGCTCACTCATCACGGCTGAAGGGTAGCAAAAAGGACACACTGTCAGGCACGCTGCTTCTGCTAATCGGCAACACCGGCATGATTGCCTCAAACCACTCACTGAGCCTGTGCCTGATTACATATCTACAGTGGAAGTAAAGTCTCCACTAATTGTTCTACTAATTACTTACTTGCTAAATCAATCACTCTTTTCTAAAAATGATTTTCCAAAAAAAAAAAGGTAAAAGGCAATCATGGATGGAAGGCAATAAGACTAAGCTTCCTACTGTATACTTAACAGCAGGATTAATATGATATTAAGGTAAAAGGCTAATAAGTGCGGGTGGTTCTGGCATTAAAGTTTTTTTTGCAGATGACTGATGGGAAATCAACAGCTCATGACATAAATAGATGCTAATTATAAATTTTTCTTTCCTTCTCATTTGCTGCATTTGCTTATTTACTCATGCTGAAGTAAGAAACAAAGGGAGGTTACAGTTCTGTACAATCATTCCCTTTTTTATCATACATATTTTGCTTAGTGGTTCTGCCAAATAAGACACTTAATGAAGAAAATGCAAGCTTTTGGTTCCTTTGCCTAAAAAAATGAAGAGATTCTTAAAGCTAAAATTGACTATTTTTAAAGCCAACATGACAAAGACTCATTTCATTTCTAAAGGTGTGCATAACATAAAATGATTACAAGAGTGTGTTTAAATCACATAACTTACCACTGTCCTCAATGGAGAAATGGAAGATATCACTTGTAGCATTGTCCCCATCCCTCAGAACATAGCATATGGTCATGTCATCAATTTCAGCTAAAAAGAGAAACATTTGCCATTAAAGTTAACATCAGTTATTTGGCTTAAATGACAAGCAGGGAAATATGTTCAATTCGTTCCTGACAGGCTATTTGTCAATAACCGCTCTTGAGACCTGCTATAAGAAGCAGACTGAGGCTGTTTGATGAAATGTGCAAACAGCATAGTGTCAGGGGGAATCTGGAAGGAGAAACTTCCTGGTAATGAGGGTTGTATATCTGTTAGACTCCTGAATGACACAGAAAATAAAGAATAGCTTGATTGTTAGAGCTGCATCACAGCGGTCTGTTTATTTTCCATCCTGATAGTGTAATGCTATACAGGGTTCTTTATAGCCTTAGATCTAGAAGATTTTGAAGTTTACAGCCCTTGCTGTCTTCAGTGTTTGATGTCAAAACATTTCCCTTCAAAGGGACTGATGCATAAAAATGCAAAGCCACAATTTTCAAATGCCCAGGAGTATGTGTCTTTATTTACAGTCTGTTTACTCTTGTGAGAACTCTTGAAATATTGAACAGGCCTCTTGGGGAAAGCATCTAGCAGTGACTCAGTAAATAAAAGCAGGGAATACATGGATATTGACTGTACACTGATGCTGCTACCCTGATTTGACATTTACCAAGACACCCTGCTAGTCTGCTTGAAATACAACGTCTGTACTCAAATTGCAAAGCCAGTGATTTTGCTGTGATCTATAATACTGTGCCCTCCCCCATCACTATCCCTGCCCTAGACATGTTCTCACATTATCTATTATGTCTGAAATCCTCTTGTTTTATGTTAGAAATCATGATTCCGACAATGTACAAATTACCACATGCTCTGTGCCAGTGTGAGAAATATTAGTGCTGCTTAAAAATGCACACCTCTAGTGAGTTCTCATCAGCCTGAAGCACAGGCATATTTCATCTATGTAAATAGGCAGTCTCTTGGGTGAAAACACAAACCCTTATATTAGAACTCAGCATTTTTAGGCATCAGAGGGGTACATTTAGCAGAGTGAGTAAATGTAAAATAACTTTCAGAGTGGGCTCGAGAGAATTAAAAACTGTCTTCAATGTCTTTCTCTGCAGTACATTACAAATCCAACAGAATGTGACAGGATTGCAAATCAGTTTGAAATACAGCTCTCTTACCTTGTGTGAAGGTGGTGATACTGGCATTTCCTCTGCCAAGGTTGATAAGGTAGCCATGTTCTGGAGCAACAGTAATCCTAAAGATCACAGAATCCTGGATGCTGTCTCTGTCTTCTGCTTTAAGGGTTTTACTAGTGATCACAAACCCCAAGTGTCCATTCTCAAGAAGCCGTAAAGTTGGGGCACCCTTATTCACCACAATCTGTGGTACCCCATTATCAACTGGGAGTACAGTAATCTTCATCATTTGTGGCTTTCGAGTCTCAAATACTGTGTCAGGGAAAATGTAGAAGTCTGTGTGAGTGCCATCAGTGACGGTGAAGGAGAAACTGTCCTCTGCACTCTCTGTACCATCATGCTTGTAGCTGATCATATTCTCATTTAGGTCTTGCTTTGTAAAGGAGGTGACAGGCTGAGAGTTGTTAAAGAGCAGGCGACCGTGAACTGGGATTTGAGTGACTGTGAACTTCAAAAGGCGGTCAACAGTGTCTCTGTCCTCCACTGTAAGCTCAAAAGGTGTGATGAGTTTGTTCTCTCCCTCTGTCACCACCAGGCCATGTATTGTCACCACAGGCTTTTTATTGTCGACATCAGTGATTGAAATGCGGAAAGTACGGAACACAGGGTTGTAACCATCAGTCACCTCAAATTCAAAGCTATCCATTTTCACTTCATCGTCAGCAGTGTGGATGTAGTAGATTTTGTTGCCAGCCAGCTGCAGCTGTGTAAAGGATGAGATGGGCATCCCAGGTGTGTCTGTGCACTCCAGATGTCCTCTCACTGGAGCTCTGGTGATGGTGAAAACCAAGTGTTCATCTGGGCTGTTGTGATCACTGGTGCTGAGCAGATCTGTTGTCAGAGTAACCCTACCACCCTCTTTAAGGGATACACCTTTACTAATGACGTCTGGGTAAACCATGTCAATACCACCCACTGTGACATAGAAGTATCTATCAATCAAAGGGTTAATGCCATCCGTAACATCAAATTTGATAAGGTCGCGAATCCCCTCCTGCCCGTTATGGATGTAAACAATCAAACCTTGATCAACTTCATTCTGTGTAAAGTTCATTCCAACTGTGATATTTTGCAATGTCCCAGAGGGGGTCATCCTCTGTAAATACCCCTGACCGGGCCCATAGCGAATAATGTAAGTTAGCATGCTATCCTCAGAGTCAAGATCAGTAGCTTTTAAAACACTGCTGCTTATGACTTTCAAGTCACCTATCTCAATTTCAAGGCCATCATTGATTGCCATCCTCGGGGTCTCATCGTCCACAGGGATAATCATAACTATTACTGTTTTCTCTACACTGAACTTTCCGTCAGTGAGAACAATATCGAAGCTGTCCTCTGTGGTCTCTGAGTCATCATGCTCATACACAATGCTGGAGGCCTCCCTGATCTGATCCAAGGTGAAGTTAGAGACAGAGACCGTGCCGGTAGTGAGCTGATTGAGAATAAATCCATGCTTGGGGGGTTTGGTGATAATGAATGTGAGCTGATCAGAGGGGAGATCTGCATCAGCACCATTCAGAATGGGAGTGTCGACGACAATGTTCATGCCCTCCATAACTACAAACTCCCTCATGTAAATCTCTGGCTTTTCATCATTAGAGGGGATTATGGAGATTGGAAAAAAGTGCCTTTCAGAGAAATTGATGCCATCAGAGCATCTGAATGTAAACCTGTCCTCCACCGGCTCGACTCCTTTGTGAATGCTTTGTACATAGTAAATGTGGTTTTGTCTAATGTCCTTGATGGTGAAAGCACTAATAGCTGTCCCAGACCTTGATTTCTCTGAGCCTGGGGCTGGGGAGATATTTTCCACATACCCTGAATTCGGCTGTACAATGATTGTACAAAGGATGTCATCATTGGGGGTGTCCACATCCTCACTGCTTATATGAAGAATTTGAATTACATTCTTCTCTCCCTCAACAATGGTGAACTGTGGCCCCACAAAGACTTCTGGAGCCTGACTGTCCAGGGGAAGAATAGTTACATGCACTCTGACACCTGTGATTTTATTCCCCCCAACAGTCCACTCATCAGACATGTCTGTCAAAGTGAGATTGAAAAAGTCCTCCTTTGTGGTCATGCCTATCTCCCCACTGGTATGAGCATAGACTACAAAGCCATTAATAATATCAGCTTGGGTGAATGTGTCAGATGAGACTCCTTTCACCAGTATTTCACCTAATGATGGCCGGGCCTCCACAATGAAGGTCAAACGAAGGTCATCCGTGTCCTCATCTCTTCCCTGTATGACATTACTTGTGATTTCTGTTGCTCCATTTTCTAGTACATCTATGTAAGAGCCAATTGTACCTGCTGGAAGACTGATAGTAGGAGTCTCATCATCAATTGGCTTCACACTAATCTTTATTGTAATTGGGACAACATGGACCCCATCGCTGACATCCATTTGTATTGAATCGACTGTGGACTCATGCCCATTATGGATGTAAGAAATTCTGCCATTTCCAATATCCTCTAGGCCGAAAGTGTCTCCTTTTGTCATGTCAGTGAATGTATACTGGATCTGGCCATGCAGTGGAGGCTGAGTAATAATGAAAGATATCTGTTTTTGGTCTGTGTCTGTGTCTGTGGTGTCCAGCTCAGCACTTGTGATGACATGCGTGCCGCGTTCGAGCACAGTAAATCCAGAGTTAGTTATTTCAGGAGGCTTATTGTCCACAGGCTTTAAAAATATGGTGAAAACTCCCTCTGCAGTATTTCCAGACACATCCTCCACAGTGTACCTAAACTGCAATACATGAGTGGTAATTCCAAGTTCAAGATCAGGTGGTTTATAAGCTATTTTATGGTGGTTAATTTGTGCCTGAGTGAAAGTTGTGACTTCAGTGTTTGGCTTTTCAGTTAAAACAAGAGTTCCCAGTCTAACAGGATTATTTTCATCTGTATCTGTTGGTGGCTGGATGATTGTGTATTTGAGATCCCGATCCTCAGAGTCCAAGTCAGTGTAACGGAGGAATTTTTTTCGGAAGTAAGTAAGCTGATACTCATGCACTGTCATTTGCAGAGTTGTGCCAGGGTATAGCTCAGGTGGGAGGTCATCAACAGGGAGAATTTTGATAATGAATGAGCTCTTACCTGATTGGTTTGGTGGGTCATTGTCATCTTGAACTCTAAACACAAACTGATCCATGACCGTGCTTGTGCTGTGAGGCCCAATGTGCTTGTAAAACAGTTTACCATCAGTAATATCCTGCTGCAACCATTCAGTCACTACTTTCTCATACAATTCATCTTCTGTATTAAACTTCCAGGTTGATGGATCCTCTGGGGCCTCGGACTGACGCAGTAATACCTGCCCAGTTGGGGAAAAGGGAGCCTCTATTGTGAATTTTATCGAGGAATCCTCTGAGTCGATATCTGCTGCACTGAGCATAAGTGAGGAAATTGGCATCATTTGATTTTTAAATAAAACCAAACCAGTGTTGGCGTTGATAATCGGAGGCTCATCATCAGTTGGCACAACAGTGATGGGAAACAGAAACTCCACCTCATTTGTACCATCTGTCATTCTGAATATAATATTATCACTGTATGTGTCACTGCCATCGTGTTGATAAATGACAACTCCAGCATCCAGGTCACCTGGGGTGAAAAATTTCCTCCTTGAGCCAAGTACAGTTAAGTCTCCATGCCTCAGCCCATCAATAACAGTGATTTTTACTTTGTCTAAGTTGTCCTCATCACTGATTTCCAGATTCTGTGAACTGGACAGAGGCCTGGACTGACCCTCATACAGTAACTGGCCAGTATTTCTAGTCACCACAGGGGCCAACGTGTTCATAGGCTTAACAACAATCATGAAAGCAAAAGGGTCTGACACAGCCCCCTCTGTATCCACAACCTCAAACTCAATCTGGAAAATCCGCTCAGTGTTTGAATCCACAGCAGGGGGTTTGTAGGCGATTTTCAAGTCTTTGAGGTCGCCCTGGTAAAAGGAGGTTATTGGTAAATTCCTATCATCTGTGCTCACTATGTAGCCCTCCTCAAAGGACAAGGTGGATGTGATGTTGAAAATTAATTCATCAGGATTAGACTCAACATCCTCTGCAGCCAGCATATCCGTGGTTATCGCTGTCATTACAAACTGGTCTACTTCCATCATCATCATTGCAACAAAGCTGGGCTTTGGAGCTGTGTTTTCCTCTCCTCCTTTGATCCTCACCAAAATTTGGAAAAATTCTTGCTTGAGTAAATTGCCTTCCTTATCATGTAACTCCACAAGCATTGGAATGTAATCTCTGTTTGGCGACTTCAAAGCGAAAGTGTGCTGATAACGGATGTTCATTTTAATAAATTCATCACAGTCCACCGTTGTTCCAAGACTGTTCTCATCCACAAGTTTTCCATACCTGGGCAGCACGCTGCCACTGGAGAGAGAGGCTATTTTGCATTGTTGTGTGCCTTTATCATAAGTGAATTCTAAAATTCTTCTATCGATGGGATTACTAGTGCCGAGCAGTTTCTCAACAGTAAGTGGCATATTTTTAGTTAGCACTTCCAGCTGCGTAAAAATGACCTCCACCTCCATCATAAAAGGTATTATAATAGTATCCGTTTGAGTGTCATACCTGAGTTGTAATCTCACTCTGTCCCTCGGAGGACTCCTGGAGCCAAAGTGAGAATACTTCACGTCATTCGGGCCAAATTCACAAGGAAACTTTTTCGGAGACAGGTGTCCAGGCCTTTGAGACAAGGGGTCATTATCCAGGACTGTTATGCTGCATCTATCGCCGGGCTGAACTTGGATAACCAAATCGTTGATGGGATCAATAAAGACTGATCTCCCGAAAGGCACGCGGATCCCATTATTGGCAACCAATATCGTGTCCTCTGACAACTCGGACCTCAAGGCGTATGATAATCCATAGCTGTCAAAAACCTGCGCAACTGCATCACCTGTCAGAATCACGACAAGCAGAATGAAAGCAGCGCCAGTCTTGTGCAGATGCGAGGGAAAAATCCAAGCCATTTGTAGTGTGAAACCGCAGTGAAGACACGTTGAACTTTGCGCACACACCCTTGTGAACTAAGTGTGGTCGTTAAAGTTGCAAGAATATAAAATCTGAGTTGGGTAATATCATGCACCTATGGACAATAAGGTGCACCATTCTCTCACAGCAGCAGCACACTGGTAACCTAAACTTCATACTCCTGCTCTGCTGGAGTAAGGAGAGTTACGCCCCCCTAACAGCCGATTGGTCAATATCTCCGCTGGAATGCGTTTGTCAGGTTTTAAATGGATGGGGCTTGTGTCATTCTGGGGAGACAAAGTGATGCCGCGTGGGCTGGACCTTATCAGGTAAGAAAAATAAACGAAAATGATGTTAATGATGGGGGATAAGGCAAGATTTACAGCCTGCGGTACGACAGTGAGTAGGGATTATGTTCGTTTTCCACGCCTATATCAGATCAAACATTTCTTTTGGATGTTATTTTACAATAATAAGCATTTCTACTTCAATCAAAGCTCATATCTATCTACAGACTATACCTAAAAATAAAGAGAGCAATCAGAAGTCCTGCTGTATAGGAGTCTTCACTAATAAAGTGATATGAGAAAAGCTTTGTCTCCCCCTCGTGGTTTGTGTTGCTGAGGATGCTTCACAAATCCAACCTTCGATGTTATTGTTTTTCCCACTCTATTTATTAAATGAAAAGCAGGTTTGTCGTGAAAATGTTCAGTCAAACAGATCGTGCAAAACAGTGTTCGTGTATTGTTTGATGGTAAACACAGTAAAATCCCCAAATGTATAGCTTCTTGGTTGTGTAAAGACTATGGCCGTGTCTCCAGTTATACACACCAGAGAAGAAGCATACCATAACTGTGTTGACCCCGGTGCAAATATTTCTCTTGGGCCCTCCCTCTAGCCCTAAACACAAGCACACACTCCTACACAATCACATACAAAAACACACACAAACCAACAAAACATGCAATACCAACAGTAGTTGGTGAGAGGGTTATTTTTAGCTATTACATTCATGTTAAAGCAGTTTTTAAATATTGTCTGATAAAGAATTTCTACACAACCTAATAATTTAGAGGCCAAGATAACCATCCTTCACTGGCCCCTAAAGCTTCAGGTTTGTGGACCACCTACACATTAACATCAGTGCAGCAGAGCTAATGGAGAGGAAATACTGCAGGAATTCGACTGAGTCAAACGTCAAGCACAGTCGCCAGTCTCCAAGACCACACTGCAACTTTTACCCTGCAAAATACCTCACATTATACTCCTGAAGCATGTGTCAAAAGCTCTATTTATTGGAGACATACAGTGACATTGTTCTAATGCTGCTCTCTCATTACACAGGTCCACCATGTGTCAGACACATCCCACAGCAGGATACGCTCCTCTTACTTCTGACAAGCCTGGTCATGATCGGGCCGATCTCCACTCTTTTCCTACAGAGACACAGCAAGGCAAATAAAAATGGCTCAATTATATTAAAAAAAGGTTTGATTTTGGCATAGTGAGCTCACAGATATTTCAGGATTAAAAAGATATGACTGTGGGCGAGTGTGACAGCAAAATGTTATATTGTCTCATGACCTGGCCCCTAAATGTCACTTGTACTGTTTTCTTGAATTAAAAGTCAGTGATTAGAAAAAAATATTTTTTCTTCTCTTATAAAATTATGGTTTTTATTTTACTTAACTACTGACACAACCTTGTATTTTTTTATTTATACTCAGCCTTTGTATATATTTGATGTAAACACCCATGCCCATGCTCTTCTGTCAGTATGTAGCATCCCCAGAGTCTCATAATACTTGGAAGAATTTGACTTCAACCGTGCCTCAGTCCCCTGTGATGCCTTTTAGATGATTTTCATTCCATCCACAAAGTCGTGAGTGTAGCCATTGTGTCTGCACCTGCCTACAGTTGCACATTAACAGCATACAAACCTTCTCAGCTGGCATGTGTTGAAATCAGTCCACAGTAGCTGCCATAACAAACTGTACAGTTGAGTTGCACTGGACACTGTTGACAGGGTCCAATTATAAATATAGCCAAGCAAACTGCAAGGCAAAGCCCCTAGGCCTTGACAGCTCCTAGTTACAAGAGAAAATGAAAAAGAAGATGAATAGAACTTTCTGACAGCAGCAGTGGCAGAGAGGGAATTGGATCATACCCAAACCTTCAGGCTTATTTTCAAGGCAAGGGGAAGTTTGATGATATTCTGTCATATCGCTTTAAAATCAAATTGATTGTAAATGACCAATCTTTCCTAAAAAAAATAGTCTACAAGTCTACAAAGAAGACCCTGGGATATACTGTATATGGAAGTACAAGTGCTGAAATACTGCAGTTCAGTAAACATTTGAATGCACTTGTTATACCACTTAAACATGTTTACCAGACTAATGGGATGATTTCAGGTTGCTAATAAATTTTTCTCTCACTTCCAAAAACTGACCAAAAAAAATTTTTAAGCCATTTGTCCAGGAGGACATTTAAGAGGACATTAATTTTTTTTTCCTTTGACATCCAGACAATTAGTTTGTCTTGTTTTGTGCTGACTCTCATGACAGTTAAATATCCTTCTACCAGCAAACAAATATACACACTGCCAAAAAGAACAATAAAACATATTTACAAAAGATGTATCCATCATCTAAAAAAAATCCTGGTTTGCCTGTCATTTACAGAGGTGCTTACTTTCAATTTACTCTCAGTTGAATGTCCTGTCTTTTCATCATAACACACACTGAAAGGCTTGCATTCCCTGTCAGTGACGCCACTGTTTTTTTAACTCGGTTAACCAAGAAAGGTGCCTTGAGCTCTAAGAGGTAACATCACTGACAACCTGATACTTGGATAATATGCTGCCTCATGATGAACCATCTGTGTATTCAGTCTGAGCTTAAATCTGGAGCTGAACAGGCCCCTAACAATCAGTTTTGTTAACATCTTTATACTGTTTTTAGTAACTACTGTTTACTTATTACTACTGTTGTTGTTGTGGCATGTTTCTTGTACATTTTTATAGAGTTTACTAAACTGTGAATAAAATACCTACACAAACTACATACAAAAGTAAGTAAAAGTAAATACTATTGTTAACATCAGCGCTACACACACCAGAGCTGTTAGTTGTGTCGGCACATTGTCCAGCAGTCTCATTAGAAATTCTTTTGTTAATTGTTCAGTGTCCCCCTGCTGTTTGTCTCAGTGTCACTGAACTGACTCCGTTCCAACAATTGCTTGGACATAACAGAAATATTTCTCTTGGTGGTTCCTCCCTACACATCACAACCCCAGCCTTACTGATGTCATTAATACTACTTTAGTTTATCACATCTCAGTAAGGGACAAGTCTTTTGATGTTTGAGCTTGAACGGTGGCAACAGCTACTCTGAAGTCCTCCCATACAAAAGTGAATTGTGTAACCCATATAAACACAACACACAGCAAATCAGCAACCAAATCAATCTTTCCTTGCCCGTTTTACTCCTGGGATACAACAGAACTAAAAAGGCGGCAGAACCAGTCAAGTTTAATCATATTCTTTATTTTTGCTCGTAAATTCCCCAGGCGTGTGTGGACCATGTATTACGACTATAATGTATGGCCAGAGCAATCACCCTGCTTACAGAAGGAGTCAGGTTAGGTTTATTTACAGCTTGCTTTTAATGAATAGGTTCATCGTTGTGCTTTGCAGCAAACAAACAAGTTAAATTCAAGGACAATCAACAAAAGAGGAAAAACAAGTTAAAAGGATGGGGCCACAAATCTTTATGTGCAAGTGTATTTGTGTGTGATTATGGACAAAATGTAATAACATCTTAAGGCTCTCTAGCCACATTATGGTAACCTCCACTTAAAGAAGAGCATTCCCACTCTTTAGCTTTAAAATGAGAAAGTTAATATTTACTTGCCATCCTCATTCAAAGTTTTTTTTAAAAAAAAGAAAGATAAAG
The DNA here is from genome assembly GCA_029814665.1 of Acanthurus lineatus. Classification (NCBI taxonomy): domain Eukaryota; kingdom Metazoa; phylum Chordata; class Actinopteri; order Acanthuriformes; family Acanthuridae; genus Acanthurus; species Acanthurus lineatus. Next base: position 20,750,704 of record JAPZDV010000024.1, on the reverse strand, counting down.
AGTGTGAGTAATATGACTGAGCTTTTGACCACAAACTACAAATCAATCATTTTATTTTTTTTATCTATTTTTTAAAAAGGTGACATCAAGGCAAGTCACTTTGATGACACAGGAGAAAACACATCATTGGGATTATAGTTTCTATAAATTATAACATACAAGTTACTATTTTAGTTAAAAAAAAACATTTTTAAAATGTGGTAAGAGCGTATAAGCAGCTCTTTAAATTCCTTTATGTCTACCTGCAGTCCAATTTACTGAAATTAAGATTTTTTTTTCTTTTTTACTATCTTTGATAAAGTTCTATTGAGGAGTAAAATAAAAAATAACAGCTCACTTTGGTCTGACTAAAATCAAATTGATTCTTGTGAATTTATTTACATGCAATGAGTGTCTGCACAATCTGTGTAACATCCTTAGCAGAAAATTTGAATTATGAGATTGTTGATGTAATTATCAGAAAACGGAAGTGCAAGCTGCCTGTGTAATTCTGCACTGAAAGGAAATAACCTTATCTAAAGTCAAGGTTTCTGTTTGTATGAGCAATTAATTGCTTATTGCTGTTGCACTCTCAAAGAGACAATGTTGTAGTGAGATTCAAATGAAGTGCAATGTGTAATGCTGTGCCAAAAAGCATCAAACAGTGCAAAAGCAATTGTAGGGGCACCAGGGCACTGTCAAAACTGTCTTCATTATATTCTAACTAACCTGACTGATGTGCTGGAAGTCGAGGACATAAGTAAAGGCCAACCAGCAGACATTTAGCCAATCATCCGGAACTGAAAACTGTGTTTTTGACTTCAGGCTTTTAGATTTCATTAAAAACTCAAAATCTTGGGCTTCCTGTGGAGATGTAGTCACCTACAGGCCAAAGGTTAGATCATTTAATCGGATTGCTGCCAGATACCCTGCAGGCCTTTCTTCGCTTGATGAGTTTTAAAGCTGAGAGGTACTTAACATGTATGCCCACCCTGCAGTCTGTACTCATTTACACTGTGCAAAAAGAGAGACAAATGAGGGTTCACCTGGTGGGAGTCACTGTGTGACATCTGCAAGATCTGCAAGACATCTGCAAGATGTCACATCCTCAGCAGAAAATTTGGATTATGAGATTTTGATGTAATAATCAAGAAACAGAATTGCAAAATTGTCTATTAGATCCTGCACCAAAAGGAAATAGCTTAATAACTCAACAAGGAATTAATGAGGAACAAACAATAGTATTGCATGAAAACAATATAATTTTAGGAGTGATGATGCTCCTAAATCTTTGCTTTTACACTTAAGGATTTCAGCTTGTGTGTAGTAGATGTATTATCTCCATTGTTTCCCTGTGTCCCTGTTTTCTGAATTGTATTCTCTTCAACTCTTTTGATTTTCTAGTTTCTGCTGAGCTGAATGCATTCTCTTTCTGCTCTGTTTGATCTAAAGTTGGGACCTAAGTCAGCAACAATATCATCTAGATGAAACAGAGTGCATTCACTAGACACTCATGAAAAAGCTGCACACACTGCACATGTGGGGACAATAATGCATTCTCTTGGACTGTGTCTCACTGTTATCATTGTTATATTATCAAGATTTATTTTTTGAAAAAGAACAAAGGAAATTCTGTTATATTCACTCTGATATGATGAAATTTACTGCCTTGGAGTGACACAGCCTTTGCAGGTACCTATTTTTCCAGTATTCTGGGGAATGTCTCAAATATTTCTCAGTCCCCCTGCCAAGCTGTAATTGACTTAATCTTTCCATTTGCCCCAAGTCACCAAAGTCAGCTGTCATCTGTTAGAGTTAACTGTTATAATAAGGTTCCTTCTATACTTCCTGGTGGATGAGAGTTTTACCTACAAGACTTAATTGTGATTTTTAACCCCCTACCCCCCAGCACTGAACACAGAATAACATACATGAATACCTCACACACACATGTGCGTCTCCCCTGCTGACAGCTCTAATAAGCACCAGCACACAAACTGACAAACTCTTGCTCATTTTTGTCAGGTGATGAGGTGTTGCTGATCTCATTGAGTTTGGTAAATATCCCTGCAGACAGACATAAACAGAACCTATAACCTCCACACATCTTTGACCCTCCACAGGTAGCAAACACAGACAACAGACTCCTGCAGAGTATGTGGAGATGATCATAAGTATGTTTGTTCAGCTTTCCTTTTTTGTTGTTTCTTTAATGAGAAAAGTTAGTAATTATTCTTTTTAAAAAATCTTACAATGCTACAGTATTTAAACTTGCACTCTTAAAACATCCTATAAAAACTAGAGGCTGTGACTATCATGCATCATATGCTTCACTGCCACAGCCAGAAGATGGCAACATCATGTTATACATCTAGTGTGTTGCAAATTGTAAACTACTGAGTTTTTTTGTATTATAAATATAAATGCTATGAACAACTACAAAAAGTTAGGAGTCTTACAATAAAGAACTGAATTCATTTGCAAAACAAAATAAAGTCTGAATTTACTGTAGCAAATTAGTTGTGAATTTAAAATGTCATGTCTGTAATGTTTGATTAATTTATATGAGGTTACATAAAGAAATGGTTATACAATTTACAAGCTTTATTCTTATTAAGAACAGATCAAGAAATATCTTGATCTGAATAAACAAATCTAATATACAGAGGCTGCACTTCTAACTTAACTGCATCACATTTTTAGTTATATAGTTAAAATATTACCGCCATCCTTGTCATCTGGTCTGGCACTAAGTGGAAATATTAACCTTTACTAATGTCATATGTATAAAGTTTACAGATGTTTTTTCTTTAGTTTGGTTCAACATGTCAGTCAAGTTTCCATTTGTAACAATGTTGTCTCACTACCGAAAGACTGGCAGGCCTAATTAGTTCAAGACCTTCACTAATGACTTTGAATTTCTTCTGCCAGCTTGACTATTGCATCAGTGTTCATTTTTAGAAGCAGGGTCGAAATCTGGCCAGTGCATACTACATCTAATTGACAGAGCTGGACTGCAATACCAAATGTGTTCTATACCCACATGCACAGCAAAGACTGATATCCTCCTGTGAAGCCAAACCAGCCGTGAACAACCCTTGCACTGTTTTCACTGTGAAATATTTTATATCTTTCTCTGAAAGTGTATAACACATATGTTATGAGCTCACAGAAATGACTTGAATTCTCCAAAAGTGAGCTTTAAGCTTAAAAGAAATTCAACAAAACCAGTTAAACTTGTGGGGTACACTGATTTTATTTCAATAGTGACACAAGCATGAGTACTCAGAACCTCATGATGGAACATAAATGTTGAAATACCAAATTTAGAAATATTTTCTGGCCAATACACGGGTGTCATTTTATATCAGTTCACAGATTTATCATTGTCTACACTTCAAGTACTGAAAAGTTATACATGCAATATCTTACTATACATAGTATAAACACTGAAAACTATATGTCATTTGAATATTAATCATTTGAATATTAATAGTTTAGGGTTCTTGTTAAAGAAAAATACAATTTTTTGAGTGTTTTCATTTTTATCAACTGCACATTAAAGACATACACAGTAAGTGTTTACAAAAAAGTGAGATCCATTGCATAGTTAATAGCAAATATCATTACCAAATTGGCCCAGATTTGCTAACCTTCTCTAAATATAAACCTTTGTTGAAAGTTTGTATGCTTCTCAAGCATCTTTCTTGTAATTTATTCAACCAAAACCTTAAGTGATGTTTTTTTCATAATAGGAGGGACACTTGGCGATTTTTCCAAGTCCCATTATTGGAGCTCCCATCTAAGAGCAGAGAATACTGTTATTTATTTATTTTAAATTACCATTATCATAAGTAGTGTGGTGGCCTTAAAAAGCTGTGCAGTAGATGAGGAGCATCAGGAGAAAGAAATCACTGTCTGCCCTCTAGTGGTAAGTGAGTTCAATAATTTATTGAGTTAAATAACATTTTTTTTACTCTGTTGAATCATGTGTAAATACAGAACAACCTATGAATAAATAGTATATTTTACTGCAGTGAGAATATTAGTAGTGTAAACATCAAAAACATCAATGGCTATTGTCAAATTGTCGTGTAGAGCTCGTACATGTAGCAAAACAACTGCCAGTCGATATTTGTGATTGAAAATAAGTCACAATAGAGTTTTTTTTTTTTCTTTATGGTGATTGCATTTTTTTTGTATACCTTAAAATGGTTTTGATTGTGGATACACCACCAGTGCCATCTGTCTCTATCTGTGACATTATCAAAGGATAGAGACATAGTGCTTTGCCATCCAGGAAATAAATTGTTATACAGGTAACATTTTGCATTTAGGTATAAGCTCTGTCCATCTGCCCTGCATAAGGCTTCAAGATACAAAAGCAGTAGACAAGCTGATCATACTAGATGACATTAATGTAAATTGACAGGATGGTTATTTGGCTGGCAATTCACCAGCAGCAAACTCTAAAAATAAATATGTAACATTCAATGATGGCAACACCAGAGCCCACACTTTTCAAATGTAATTAATAGAAACGGTTGAATATTCCTCAGGGCAAAGAACTGTACAGCAGCTGCCCCTTCTGTGCCCTGAAATACTAAGAAGCAACAAGGGACTAAAAGAAATGATGCACCATCAGCTCACATTGTAACCAATCATTTAAAAAGCCACTCATGAACCTCTTGATCATTTTGATCTCCGGTGGATGGTTAATTCATTTGTTTTTTTTTGTGAGCAATTTTTCATTATTTAGATTTTTTTGTCCTTTGCCTCAAAGTTGTTGATTTCTTAAGTCACTGCTTTATAAATGCAAAGGAAAAAAGAAGGCAGATGTGGCTATGGAGAAATCCACACAAAAATCTCCAAATTAAATTTGTTTTCTTTCCACTTTACCGCCTTATAAAAATGACATTACAAACACAACACTTTCATTTCAACTTGACTTAAATCTGTTAGGTCTGTAAACGAATTGAAAGTTAAATTAACCGTACATACTTTGTTGGCCATGATGTTTTCTTAGATAAATGGACAACAAATTAAATAAAAAAAATTGAGAGAAAGAATATCTAAGGGACTGAAAAAACAATATTCTGTGCCACTTATTAAGGGTTCCAAAAGTGACATAAAATATAAATGTGTTCACTTTCTGCAGACCCATTTGAAACTGACCCACAGCTGCAAGAGCACAGAAGCAGGAAGCTTCTATGTATTATTAATGTCAAGATGTTTACAAATTTTCAGTTGTGGTGAAACTGCAAAAAGATCTTATCCTCAAAAGTCCATTACTGAGGATTGTAATATCTTTCAACTGCCTAATTCATAGTGACTGTAAAGCATTTAATGATTTCTTCTTTGTCCTCTATTATGCCACTTTAAACTCAATCAAAAAAAAAGAAAATGGTAGAATGCGATTAACTTCTGGAAAATGTATTGTAAAACCTGGAGCTATAAAACTATTGTAGGAATATGTTCAAGAAAATCCTTCTTCTGAACAAGTAGCCCATAGCTAAAAAATGGAATCAGGTGATTTGTAAGTGTCAGGTAACTGTTTTCATTCTGTGCAAATGACTGAGTTTGAAGAGTTTATCATCCACTCGCCCCAACTGCATGAAGAGAGAAAGATATTGAATGAAGATTGAAGAGAAGCTCAACAGGGATTTGCTCATATAAAACAAGCCAGTATGAGAGAGAAAAGGTTTATTGCACTGGAGTGTGCAAAAAGTTTTATAGAGTCTCATTACAAAATGCTCTATACTTCATTTAAGTAATTAAAATTTCTCAAAATTTGTTTCAACCTTCTCTGGATGCCACTAAGTGTTTACAGTTTGAAACATGCAAATTTGACTTTTTACCTCCACAGCAAAAAGTCAAATTTACATCATTAAGGACATTCAGCTCACCTGAAAGTCTGCAACACTTAAGCGGTGAGTCACTAAATCCCCTTATTCTCTGGGTTTTGTTTGTTTGTTAATGCAACATAATCACATTTTTTACTCTGCCTATACTACATTTTTAATTCATACTTGTTTTTCACTTCAGGTTGTAGTTAAAGTAAGAACCGATATGTTATCTCTTTTACTACCACTTAATCAATCTACACAATGGAGTGAGTGTGTTGGGTTTAAAAGTGCTCTTGTGCAAGGTAGGTCCATTTTTTCAGCAGTGTAACATGATGACAGGTATGAGGAAATTTAAATGGCTGAAGAGGTTCCACAAAGCATACATGTTCATAAAACTATTTTCTTCCTGTACGTGGCTGGCTAGTGCACAAACCAGATTGCCTTGCAGATGTCTTGCAATGAGTGTGAAGAGATAATTGCTGCATCAATGATGATAATGACCACAATTCCTGTACGTGAGAGATTCTGTTGATTCAGAGGAAGGATGTTATCATGCACTGTGTCCTCTCACCCATAAAGTATCTGCAAAAAAACACTTATTTCTCCAGCATAGCACATGCTAATTGCAATGTCTACAAAGACAAGTAAGAAATACTGAGTGTGTATGCATGATTCACACGGCATGCAGGACCTGAAGAGTGCCAGTCCTACACTGAACCAACTGATGAGAGTGAACTGTTATCTCCAGTTCACTTCCTTCAGAACAACATTCCATTTGTGCAACTGTGGGATCTGAAAGTGTCTCAGAAGGGCTGAAATCAAATCAAAATGAATGAAAAAGACATAAATTTTGTTGCTGCCTGTGCTTATTTAAATCAAAATGATGTGTCACTAGACATCAGTGGAATGAGTTATCGTTTGTCATGAATGTAAGACTGCACCCAAAGACGTAGAATGCTTTTATAAATGCTTTGCTTTGCCTTAGAAAAAGGCTCTACCACTGAAATCAAACGAAAAAAAAACTGTGGTTCATTAAAAGTATCATTACACTATGTGTGGACTATATGCAGCTTTATCTGTAGTGGGTGAAGAACATTGTGTATTTTGTAATTCTTGTGGAGAAAGGAAATGGCTTTGCAAGAGGTTCCTTGCTAACTGTGCATGCTCACACCGTCCAACTACAGAATGATGTCTCACATCTCACTCAGCTGATTTCCCTTCTATTGTCAATACCCTCTGAGAGGTCAAAGGAAAAAAAAACTTTGGGCAGATTGTTTATATTACTAGTTTGGTCACTCAGACACTGTATTTAGTATTAAGTCTCTGCAATGAAAAAAATACATGCATTATGAAAGGTGAATTTCATATAGATGTTTCAGCCCCAGTAAATCCTGTCTTTTTTACTAATTATAGTCAACAGGGTCTCATGAGTCTACTCTACATGATCTTTGTCTTCATTGTGATTTCAAAAATATCATGATTCATTTTCAACATTGTATAAGTTCCCATACTTGCCTCTATGTCACACTTACCTGGAACCTACCTAAGTATACTAAATATAGCATTACCTAAGTCAGTAATGCTATACTGGATCACTGCATCTTCCCTAGACTTAAGTTGACAAAATTGTATTCAAATGTGTTCATTAGAATTTAGAATTGACTGATTTCCCCTTTACTGAGTGATGTGCTTGTACTGCATAATGGCCTCCTGTGCTTAAAGTTATCTGATACCTGGGGTTAAATCTTCACCTCATGCTTCTTAATTGACATACAGACACAGACCAGCTTTCTACAACAAAGCTCCATTGATGTACTTTTGTGTAAACATACTGATACTGGATTTGTTAGCAAAGCAGGATGCAAGGAAACTTACAGGAGACTATCAGTCAGATTGTCAGTTCAATCAATTACATCATTCTCTACTTCTTTGTCACACAGATCACGTCTTGGATAAATCGAGTGTGTAATAGTAATGACAAGTATTTAGAGCATGTGTTACTGCTGTACATTGCTAATCAGGGTTCGTTGGCTGTGATGAACCTGTAGTCAAATAACCACTTCCTTTTTGTTTGTTTGTTTGTTTTTGAATATACCAATAAATGATTTGCCCTGACCCGAATAAAATTAGAAAATGCACGTTTTGGAAAAAATTATAAAAAAGATATATTGCTTTTGTACATACATCTTACAGTCAAACTGTCAGAAGTTAAATAAATTACATCATACTCCACCTGTCTGTCACATAGATTATGTCTTTGGTAAATCAAGTGTGTGGTAGCAATGAAGTGTACTTAGACTATATGTTACTGCTAAACATTGCAGATCAGGCTTCTTTGGCTGTTTTTTCTAATTTCAAATGACCTATCAAATCTACAAAGAAAACAAATGAACTGTAAGCTGTACTGTGAGCATTTCTTCACAATCTTATTAACAAAACTACACTGAAGTAAGAGAGACGTGACGTTAACTTTACTGCCCGACTTTATTAACAAGAAGTATTGATGTTATGTTTTTGTGACAATACTTAGTGGGAAATTAGCTTACTTCATGAGAAACTACCTCTTCACTAACACTTGTTACACAGTGATATGTCGAGGAAAGCCGGAGTCAGGGGGTGGCGATGGCTGAAATGCATTTCCTGAGTTTAACTGCGCAGTTTCTATACAATATCTGTTAATCTGGAAGTCATCCGTTTTCCCGGGCACTTGATCTGACGCGAGCATTTTGTATTTTGCAGAGGAATATGTACATTAATTCTATATGTTTAATGTCCGAACAGACGGGAAACAGATGGGGTGGGCTAGACATGTCATGCCATTGTGTCTCCAGTGGAGACTGAAGTGATAAGATGTGGATCCAACCACGCAAGTTTCCTCTCTGACAGTCGCAGCCTCTGCTTCTTCGTCGAGTGGTTCAGATAAATCACAGCTGGAAAGGTAAAGTTTCACTGTTTTTTTATTTTAGATTCAAGCAGGCTATTTGTGAATTAGCACATTCAGCGCACTTAAATCAGTTCTTTAAGCTTTGTGAAATGCTTTGCATTTTTTCCTCCGTAATCATAGGTCAGGTTATGATCATGTTAACGGTTGTAGATTTCTACAGGATGATTAATCATTTAATCATTTTAACAATATAGATAAGTATGGATGTACAGAAAACATTTGTGTAATATATCACTTCGAGGTAGCCTGTATAAAAGTTCTTGTTTTTCCACCGTGCCCGAAACATCAACATTGTACCTTAACATCACATTTTATCTTTCTTGTTATCTGTCAGTTACCTTCAGTTGAGACTGGGATGCTGTAGCAGCAATGTCACAGCTGTATTACAGAAAAACTGAAAACTCCTCATACAGGGACCGCATCCCCCTGCGGATCGTGCGGGCCGAGTCTGAGCTCTCTGCCCAGGAGAGGGCCTACCTGGGGGCTGTTGAGAAGGGGGACTATGCCAGCGTTAAACAAGCCCTGGAGGACGCTGAAATCTACTTCAGGATCAACATCAATTGCATTGACCCTCTGGGACGCACAGCTCTGCTCATTGCTATTGAAAATGAGAACCTGGAGATCATTGAGGTTCTGCTCAGCTATAATGTGTATGTGGGTGATGCCCTGCTACATGCCATCCGCAAGGAAGTGGTGGGGGCCGTGGAGCTACTGCTCAACTACAAGAAGCCACGTGGGGAAAAACAGGTACTGTATGCTTACTAACAACCTGTTTTCATTTTACATTCAACAGGTGTGTGTCTTAAAGAAATAGTTTCTTGCTTAAGCTCCTGCCTCATTTTGTTAAATTAATTTCGTTTGACTTAGCGATCTCAGACCTTGTTTCATAGCCATTTTGCTTCTTTTACGGAATATAAACCAAGCTGCTCTCACATCTATGCCTCATGTAATTACTGTACTTGATAAGAACATTTGTATTCGCCACTAAAGGAGGACAGAGTTTCAAGAGGCTTTTGTAGAAGTAATGAAATGAATGTGGCTTACTTTGAACCAAAGCGTCATGATGAAATAAATTTAAGATTTGCATGTTGGTTAGTATTAGTTGTTAGCTTTCATTTGGTCATTTCTTATATCTCCCATGGATTAATTTACCCATTAAAGCAGCATTTCTAACTGAGGCGCTTTCCTCTTTCTCTTAGTATCAGGCACATCTGTGTTTATTTTAGGATTCCAACTCAATTTCTGTTTTAAGGCTACAGCACTGATACTCATTGATGTGCTGCTGTGGTTTGTTTTGCCACTGCCTTTACTACAAAAACTCAGTCTCTGTGGGTTGCACATCAGGCATTTTGGTTTTGCCCCCAATTGCTTTTAAATAAACTGGTGAAATCTTTGTAATTTTGCTTTTTGATGCTGTTGGATCTACATCAAAATGACTTGGTGTATTCTGTGACAAGAAGGAAAAAGAAAAATGGGTGTATTTGCTTCCAACCAGGAAGATTTTTTGAGGCGAGCTAAACCACAAGCCATTAGCTGTGTGCTTGCTGTTAGAAGAGATGGTTAGAGACCTAGCAAAGGTGAAATTAGACCCACCAGTTGTTTCATTTCCTGTAAGGGGTCTGAAAAGCAGTGTTCTTTTGTGCACCATTAATTAAAACTATAGTGTACTGTAAATTTTCATGTCTGCCTATTTGTGTCTTTCTGTTGGCTTCCTGAAAAGGTCCCACCGATTCTGTTGGACAAACAGTTTTCTGACTTCACCCCAGACATCACTCCAATCATCCTTGCAGCCCACACAAACAACTATGAGATCATCAAGCTGCTTGTGCAACGAGGTGTGTCCATACCCCAGCCCCACGCTGTGCGTTGCAACTGCGTGGAGTGTGTGTCCAGTTCAGATGTGGACAGCCTTCGTCACTCACGCTCTCGTCTTAACATCTACAAAGCCCTTGCTAGCCCATCACTCATTGCCCTCTCCAGCGAGGATCCTTTCCTCACAGCTTTTCAACTCAGTTGGGAGCTGAAGGAGCTCAGCACAGTGGAGAACGAGTTCAAGTCAGAGTATGAGGAGCTGTCTCATGTGTGTAAACAATTTGCAAAGAACCTCTTGGACCAGACCAGAAGCTCTAGAGAGTTGGAAATAATCCTCAACTACCGTGATGACATCAACCCTCTGCTGGATGAGAATGCAAATGATCTTGCTCGTTTAAAGCTGGCTATCAAATACTGCCAGAAAGAGGTAAGTTGTCAGATGACAGCTGTGACCCACAGATTTTTCATGATAACAACAGTTTTTAGACAGATATCTTAAAAAGTAAAAAAAGGCAAAAATTGGAATGGGGCAAAATATTTTTTTAGGAATATATCATGTTACTTCATCTGGCTATACAAATTGATACTCTGGTAACAAAATGTCAGTATTTTTTACTGAAAACATGCAGATTTAACAGATTCTCCAGCCAATTTGAGTTACCAGAGTTATTATGTCATGGTATAAATCTTCATTTTCTTGCCAGTGTGTATATTTTGACACTCAGAAACGGGCAGACATGGAGAAGTTTCAGTTGGCACGTGTTAACATGTATGCATATGTATAAGGTGCAATTTTATCCACATGTAGTTAGGTCCCCCTCTTCCCAAGACAATAAAACATCCAGCTCATGGTAGATAAAAGCTCCTGCAAAAGCCATGTAAACACCAACATTCCCTTGTGTTCTCAGCTGCCAGCTAGCCACTTTGCTCACCAAGAAAAATGGCAGCCACAGTTTGCAGTTAACAGAGTTAACTATTTAAAACTGTATGTGCCTCAGAAAAAATAGTGTTGTTGCAGATCAGCAGGAATTAGATCAAAACCAGTAGATCATTTTCTCTTTAATTTATGATGTTTTATCAAAAAAAGTGATAGGCTAGATGGTGGTGTGTGAGACAAAAGGCTGTACACGATTACAGAGTTACTGTGAGAGATACAGCATTCACCCTATTGCAAGTCAATGTACTATCAAAAAAACTATTAAGCTGCTATTTAAAGGTAATATAGTAATGTAACATGGCATTATGAAGGCATAAAGCTAACACTCTACACTGCTTTGGACATTCTTTAATTCCAGTGGTCAGACTCTATCAAACCGACACCACAATGTGGTGAATAGCTCCTTTTTTGAGTTTTTTGATTGTGTTTCCTTCTTTTTCTCCACTGATATTAAGATGTGTCATTTATGGTTGCACTGCAGTGTATTAAGTGTCACAGAATCACTGTATCCTGATCCCATCATGATCATGAGCAACATACCACAAGAGTATTGTATTATGAGTCACTCTATGATTCCCATCCCTAAACACAAGAAAAGAAATGTACAGCAGTGTATCTTGTAAACACATTCATGGTACACATTCAGACATACTAAAAGCTTATAGGGTACCAAGTGCTGGTAAAACAAGAAAAGTATTAAATTCTTATTACAACATGTACTGAATAACAAGGACAGTGCTAAGATGAGCTGTAAATGGCTTGAAATGGGTGGAGATGTCCTTGGGGAGTTTAGAACATGTAATTATCAGGCTGGCTCTTAGCAAAACATTACAGTAGCCCTCTCAGAAAGTCCCATGACAATTGGATAATTGGGGATAATGATGGAATAAGTGATGGCTATTTCCCTGAAAAACATACTCATAATATTTTAATTAGGGAGGGAACCTTTTACAGTCTCTTAACATCCTCTTTAGTATTTAGCCCCTGGATGCAATCTCAAGTTTTTGTTACTTGTTCTAAAGTAGTGCCACTAAAGATTTCACACTGTGTTTACAAAGCAACAGTAAATATAGGCAACATTTAAGCATCACTCATGAATTTTATTAAGGATTATATTTGTAAATGTATTTGCATGAACTTTGGCTTCACACATCAAAAAAACAACACCATGAAAATATAAAGTAGTGAAAATTAAAAAACCTTGTTCTGACTTTAACACATTTTGAAAAATCTTATTTTTTTCCTTTCAGAAAAAAGTGCATTGCTGGCTTACTGCTTTTCCCTTATAACAGGGTTCTGTGTGTCTTAGTGCGTCTTTTATTTGTTTCACTCATTGAAGGCACTGTTTAGATATATATAAATAGCATAAATAGCTGATATATTAGATATATCAGCTATTTAGTTTATCATATCCATCAGTTGCTTACCAGGTCTAATGCAGAGTAACAGGCTCCTAACATCTGTGCACTGCAAATCTTCTATGTTAAGATGTAGTCTAGAGTTTTTGCATAAGTACGATAAGTTTCATCTTCTCTGTCAAATATTAATGAGACAGTTGTCATTGTAAGACCTAAAGATCAGTGTGACTGTTAGCATCTCAATGTGGCACAATTGGTCTTCATGTCAAAAGGCTTTAAAGCTGAACTTCATGGGTTTCTGTGGCTATTAGTTGTTATCACAGATATGCCTTTTGAACTGCATTACATTAGCCCAATTTAAGACTGAATCAAGCAAATGAGTTAACTACGACAAAAAAATCAAACAGCTGTAAGATTTTTGTTGCAATTGCGCATGTGCAGTGTCTTATATTTAACTCATGCATTCAGTTCATTAGTTCATGCAAAAAAGGATTACGTTATGTATTACACCTATGAATCAAGAGTGTTTGTGTGATATTTATGCCCCATTTATATGTTAAGCTGTAACTAACACTTTTTAAGACTGAAGCCATTGTGATTACTTTTTTAAGTGCCTTGAAGTTGTTTACAAAAAACATATTTTGTTATGAGCTGGGCAGATTTTAAAAACCATTTTTCATTCTTACTCCCGTCTGTTACACATGATACAAATGTGAGCTGTGCTGTCTAGCGTTAAAAAAGTATCAAATGTCTGTTGTTTCTTTTGTATCCCAAATTTTAGCCTTCTTACATTCCAAATGTATCATTAGAATGCATTAAATGGATTTACTCTTAGCTCTACAAAATAAACAAGAATTTTAGAGCAAAATGCTAAAACTTTGTTGCATTACCCACTGCATCACTATAATGGTTAGCATTAAAAGAAGTAAAAAAGAGTTTTTGTTAGGGTTTACTTCCAGTTTGCCAATGAAAATTGTGTTCTGACGGACTTCAGACTGACTTGGACTTACCTTGATTGACTTGAATTAATTAATTTTTTTTTGCTGTCAAGATGTTAGTTTATGATTCATGTGGATGTATATTATTTTAAATGTATCGTTAAGCATACCAACAAATGGAAGTCTGAGGAAGTTCCATAACTTTTATTTCAAGATGTGATATTAAATGCAGTTGACCACTAATTGGATCGGATTGGAGGCTGTCATTATAGTAGGCCATTATAAGGCTTGGTGCACCAGATGTCCCCAAAGTGAAACCACTGCTCAGTAGTAGTTGTAGGAAGTAAGAGTAATGAAGGAGTGTTCACTGTTTGTCCTGTCCTTTAATAACTGCACAGAGGTGAACTTCTATATCTTAACTTATATATTTTGAATATTTTGATGTTTTCCTTTGTTCCCCTGCAACCCTCTGCATTTAGACCCCGTAATAGTACAAATATGATATATTTAAAACATAGACCCGCATTTTAGAAAAGAAGACTCACTGTATGTGTGAGTGTTTCCATGTACAGTAAGAAAACATAAAAACTGTTGCCAAAGTTAAAGAAATTACAGAAAGGCAAGCTAGCATTGAATTATTTTCTTTGGAATTTTGATCATATTCAGATTCTTATCAATTGATTTAATGTTATTATTAAGCCTTATTTATAAGAGGTACTTAGTAAGTCATCACTATGACTTTGTGATAAAATAATCCTTGTTTTTGAAGAGGACGAGACAGTTTTCACCTTCTAAAAAAAAATCTTCAGACAAAATCTGGTTCCGCCAGATGCCACTTTTTGCCTCTAGTCATGTTATGGCAAGTCAGGGTCACACAAGGGCAGCTAGGAAACATTTAAGATGTTGGATTCTGCAATGATAGATGAGCTCATCATCAACATCATCCACAGTTTAATGCTATATAGCACTATAATGGGATATCTATTTCACCATAACTTGGTTAAGTTGAAATTACCTTTGATCACCATCAACAGATGTTCTTATATCAAGTCTCACTGGGCAGAGAAAATGACTACGTGAAACAGATTTGACAACCACTTCTTAAAAGAGATTAAAAGAGGAACTGTGAAATGTTTGCCTTCTTAAAACTTTTCTTAGACATCATGCAAGATAAAAGTCTGTTATTAATGTTGTATGTTACATGTCGCACATAGAAATTTTACAATTGTTGTGATTGGATGTAGAAAAGTGGTGCTAAACATTAGTGTAGACAGCATTAGTGTTTGGTCCAGGGATTTTCCAAATGTCTCCTGGTACTCTGCTTACCAGTGTAGGAAAATGCATTTTAGACTTGTGGCATTCCAGGGAAGGGCGTCTTTTGGCAGTTGAAAATTATTTCACATATTTGTTTAATGTCCTCACTATATTTATGCTTTCTGAAGAATGATTGTAGAGACTCCTTGAAGAATCTTCATGTCCTGTTGAGCCACCTGTAAGTGAGAGTTTGGTATTTTTAGGACCACTAAGAACCCCACACTAAGATCTGGGGTTTTTACGCCACTGGTTTAGTGGCTGTTTTGACTTAACATAGCTAACTTAGGGTGGCAGACAGGTCTTCATACAACATATCTATATCTTTCCAACAAAAAAAGAAAACCCCTATAAACCAGACAAAACAGCATAATAATAAATAGACATTTATTCTGGCTGTAGTGAAGTAAGGATATTTAAAATATTTCAGCACTTCTGTTTAACAAAACAAAGAAAAATTCACATTTAATGGATCATAAAACCATTTCTATTGGGTCACTACTTGGCAGAACAAAATGCATAACTTGTCATGATAAATTGTAATGCTGATCTGTTCAGCATAGATGCTGTTTCTATCTTATGACTGTTCACATCGATGCTACAGAAATGCTTGTTTGAATAATAACATGTAAATTTCATGGAAGTTTTAGATTATTAATTTCAGTTTTCCAGCAAATTATGGTCAAAATAAATGTACAGTCACAATTTTTCGTGCCAGCATGGGGTAATGGAATGCTTGCAAAATGGTGCACACCATGACGCTGACAATTTTGATACCCTTTTTCACTGTCTTGAATTTAAGTTGATTGAGTTTTGTGTCTAATTGTATTTATGTGTAAAGTTTATAGGTTAGGGATTGAGGTAGTTTGTCTTAATGGCCTTTGATGCAATTTGTCCATCATTTTCAGAGTGGATTTCCAAGACAAAGAGATAAATTAAGGTGAGTTTAAAATAAGTAAACATGTCTCTCTCTTGTTTCCAGTTTGTTGCTCAGCCTAACTGTCAGCAGCTGTTGGCGTCCCGGTGGTACGATGAGTTTCCAGGCTGGAGGAGACGTCACTGGGCAGGAAAACTCATCACATGCATCTTCATTGGCCTGCTCTTCCCATTGTTATCCATCTTCTATCTGATTTCTCCAAAGAGCCGTTATGGCTTATTCATCCGTAAGCCCTTCATCAAGTTCATCTGTCACACTGCTTCTTACCTGACCTTCCTCTTCCTACTCTTCTTGGCCTCGCAGCATATAGCCTCTGCAGAACCAAACTTTCAGGGCCCACCACCAACCACTGTGGAATGGATGATTCTGCCTTGGGTGCTTGGTAACATCAAATACACACACATACACACAATTAACTGTCACATTATCATGCTTTGTTTTATAAATGTAAACTGTAGTTACACACAAATGCAAATGATCGTTTTTCATATAATTTTTCGGGGGGGAACTATGCTTTAGTGATGGTGTTACAATGACTAAAGACCTCTGATGTTTGTTCATCTTTTAAGGCTTTATATGGACTGAGATAAAACAGATGTGGGACAGTGGTCTCCAAGACTACCTAGATGACTGGTGGAACTTAATGGACTTCATAATGAACTCATTGTATCTTGCAACCATTGCGCTTAAGATTGTTGCCTATGCAAAGGTACAGTGCACCTATAACAACTCTTAATGTATTTGACAACTATTGATTTGAAAAATATTCTTATCTGCATTTTATTTGGCTTTACTTGATTTAAAAATAGGTAAAGACAAAAATGAAATTGAATTTGTATTTTTATGTTAGAAAATTACTAGTATAGAGGAAAACTTCAAACTATGCACCATCACTTTCCCAGTTTGATTGTTCTCCTCTGTTTTACAGTACAGTGGGCAAAAACCCAGAAGCAATTGGGAAATGTGGCACCCAACTTTGGTGGCAGAGGCATTGTTTGCCATTGCGAACATCTTCAGCTCCTTGCGGCTCATCTGTCTCTTCACAGCAAACTCCCATCTGGGTCCCTTACAGATTTCACTGGGTCGCATGCTGCTGGACATACTCAAGTTTCTGTTCATCTACTGTCTCGTGTTGTTAGCCTTTGCCAATGGCCTCAATCAGCTCTACTTTTATTATGAAACAGATGAGAGCAATGACTGCAAGGGTATTCGCTGCAGTCAGCAAAACAACGCTTTCTCAACGTAAGTTGAAGTTCTTAAATGAATTTCCCCTGAGAAATTTGCATTGGTAATAATTAATGAGTGTGTTTTTCAGCAATGCAAAATGTGATGTGTGGTTATTTTCTTCTCAGGCTGTTCGAGACACTGCAGTCATTATTTTGGTCTATATTTGGTCTGATTTCCCTCTATGTGACCAATGTGGAACCAGATCATGAATTTACTGAATATGTGGGCTCAACCATGTTTGGAACATACAATATAATCTCCCTGGTTGTTCTTCTTAACATGCTAATTGCGATGATGAACAACTCCTACCAACACATTGCTGTGAGTGGTTTACATGTTTTATAGTTTTATCTCATTCATTAGTCTTGTAGTCCTGTGCAGAGGTTTTAATTCATTGTTTTTTGTTGTCGTTTTTTTTTTGTTTTCCTTTTCAGGATCATGCAGATAAAGAATGGAAATTTGCAAGAACAAAATTATGGATGAGCTACTTTGAAGAAGGAGGAACTTTGCCATCCCCATTCAATATAATTCCCAGTCCAAAGTCTTTTTACTATCTGTTTTGCTGGATAAAGAGGCAGTTGTTGAGGAAACCAAAACTAAAAAGGCTTGAAACCTTTGAAACTTTAGGGGTAAGGAGTTTCTGAAGTTTTGTTTGAGCTGTGTTCTCTCGGTTGCATTAGATACATTTTCAATGCCTGTCAGCTATTAAAGCAGTGGGTGGCTTTAAAGAATGATCAGTAAACTAAATTATATTACACATTTTCTTGGATCAATTAGGCATGAAGTTAATTCATTTCATAGGACTTTTTGTTGGAACAGGGCAAGTGAAGAAAGAACACCTATGGTGTTGTTAATGGACCTCTTTTTTTCTTTAATTGTAGAGACGTGCAGCCGAAAATGTTAGATTAAACCATGAATATCAGGTAAAAAACCAATTAAGTTTTTGTATTTTCTACAAAGGTAATATTTTTTTAAAGTTCATTCAAAAATGGTTTATGCAGGTTAATGTTTTTTGTATTTTTTAGGAGGTTTTGAGGAACCTTGTGAAACGGTATGTGGCAGCAATGATCAGAGATGCCAAGACAGAGGAAGGTCTGACAGAGGAGAATTTCAAGGTACTATGCAGTTGTTTAATGTTAGAATCTCAGTTACCAAAATGTATTTTATTATTCCAATTTCTGTGAATGTAATGTCTTGATTATTCCAATAATTGATAGGAGCTAAAGCAGGATATCTCCAGCTTCCGCTTTGAAGTCCTAGGAATGATGAAGGGTAAAAGCCAACGTGGGGTGGCAAATAAAGTTGCAAGCTCCACCTTGGCCTACCCTGGAAACTCATTTAAATATTCTCCAAAAATCTCAACCGATGAGCCTCAACAGAAGCTGAACATGTTTGATATGACCTCCACGGTCTTGCAGAGTGGGGTAGCCAACACCACAAGCTCTGAGGGCTCTGACAGGGAAGCCAGTAGTTCAGCTGTTCTCTCCAGTACAGAACAGCCTCACGGTGAGCTATCCAAGGATGTCTCAGAAGCGGAGCCTATGCAGAGACGGAGCAGACTATCATCTCAGAAATGTGATGAAACATATACATTATTAGAGGAAGACACACTGGGACGAGGTGAACAAAACCAAAAACAACTTCACAATGAGAAAATTATTGTAGAAGTCTTACAGAAAGTAGAGAAGGACATTCAGAGGATTGAGCATTCTTGCAAAGAGCATGCCAATGTGAAAAATGGGCCAAAGAAATCTAAAAATTAAAAAAATATATGTTTGCAAGTGAAGGATGTTAACCTGTCAGAGTCCGAATTTTAAAGCATTTTGAGATTTTCTTTTTTTTAAATTCATCTACTACTTGTAAAAAACTGTATTACCATGTATTTAGTTGAAATAATTGTGTTTCCTGTGTAAAAATGTGATGAAAATATAATGGACTAATATTATAATAGTATCTCACAATGTATTACATCTTACATGCATTGAAATCTGACTGATAAAAGATATACAATGTTGGCTTAAAGACTAACCTCAGTGAGCGGTGACTTGAACCTCAGGGAATTGTGAAGCAAGTCGGTAATTCATATGATACCTTATGCTTTAAATTCCAAAGAGCCCTGAAGCCTGCTGCCCTTCCCACCTTCAACAGTCCTTCTTTCTGTGATATACAAGATCGTAAATCTCTATCTACAGAAGTATTACTTTTCATATGCTAACAGTGAAATCAATTAACAAAATTTAAGTAACAAAATTAGCACTGAGTAAACTCAAGTTTATTTGCATTAAATGCCTGAGCAAATTTTATATTGATTAGGACACATTGTACAAATGATGCATGCACTCACTTGTTTATAAATTTGGGTAAGCTCTCTTTCTCTTCAGCATTACTGCCCTAGTCTGTTGAGGGTTAGAGGAAAAGTCACTTGTAATTCTGTTGATGAAGCAAAAACAGCATGCAATGCAATCTAACTTAGATTTGTTGCAAGATTTATTCCTCAGCCTTGAGCATCATTTATTAAATCTTGCAGGCATGGAGCCCTCTTGTGATCTGTGTGTTACTGTGCAGTTTTGTAACTTGTAATGTGACTGCCCTTTGATTAAACAAAGAGAATACAAATTCAAAAGCAGTTCTTATTTTCTGTGGACTCATTTAAAACATGTTGCTCTATGTACTTACATTTTTAAAATTAAGATAGAGAGTACTTGGCTCAACAGAGGAGTAAAAAACAAATTAAGCTTTTGCATGATCTCATATCTTTTGATATGCCTTAATGCAATGTTTTTCAACTGGTGTGCCGTGTCGTGGCACACTAGTGTGCCATGGTGTGCCACGGCACACCGGTTGAAAAACACTGCCTTAATGCCTCTCTCTTGTTTACTGGAAGAAAGATTCAAGTAAATAGTTTGTTAACGTCACTTTCTGTTTGTATACACATTGCAGTGCACTAAATACACAGTTTACATGGGCATCCTTCTTGTGCAGCATTTTTATCTTGTACTTTGTAACCTGTTTTAGTCTCTTATTTGCAGAATGAATGCTCATTTTGGCATATCATTCCTATTCTGCCTTAACAAGCAGATGTAAACTGAATCTTCCTTTGGTTTGAACCCCTTAAAAATGAGATTTTTAATCTCAAGGGGTTTATCATTCTGGTTAATTTCAATAATTCTCTATAAAATTATGAGGCTTCTCTATAATCTTTTACAAGAGCCCTGACATATGTTGTTGCTTACTTTATAACATATTTTTTAATTTGCACATGCAAAATATGTAAAGGTTGGGTTGCTTCCTTTCCTTTCCCCAGCTACTCAAAAGTCACCCATTGCATGAGATTTAATGAGGTAGTCTAATTAGTCTAGGTAACGATACCACTCAGTGTTTTTATCTGGGCAGGTGATAATCGATCAAACGTGCATATTGTCAATGGCTCAAAGGCTGGTTTATTTGTAGTACTTCACAACCCGGAATGACTGATTTAGACACCGTTCCTACTAATGTAGGGGTTGTTAGTGTGGTGAGCTTGCCTCATATGGTGGTTTAGGTATAATTTTTGTCTGCTTTAAGGCCTTGCTCAGGGGAGACTCACTTCTCTAAAGCTAATGTACTGTTAATTGCAAGTGGCTCAGTATCCAAGCCGTGCATATGATAGTCGCACATTACCGACCATGCAACCCCAGTTTGTTTTAAAGTCATTGGTTTAGCAGCCATTCATTTAAAAAATAGAAGCATTAATTGTTGTTGTTGTCGTTTTTAAATATCTCTCTCAAAGATCACGTTTCATTTGGATAAAGAGTGAAGAGCTCTTTTAACAGTTACTGTATCTGTGACCTTATTTTTGAGTTTCAAAACTGATCCAACCTAAAATTTCTCTAGTCGGTTTTATGAAAAATCTTCCCACTCTTGCCACATAATGTAACAAGGTATAAATTTACTCCCCTGTTCTTAGTGTTGATAGTATGCATTAGTGGAATATAAACAAAACATAAAGTACTTGTTACAAAACAACAGCCTGGACATATAAGTCATTAAAATCTCACCTTTCGGCTAACCTGCTACAGAATCTCTGAAGAGTTTGTTTTATAACTGTTATTTTTACCAATGCTTATAAATGAGCATTTACACCAGATTATATGAATTTTATTTTTCTCTGATTGGGATATTCTACAGTCAGAAGAGTAGACCTAATTAAATTGTTTGAAGTATTTTCTACTTAGCAGGCATTAAGCACCCTCCAGTGATGTGAAAATTGCAAAAACTAGTGCAGTGTTATGGAAAATGCATAAACTATTGCATCAGTGTATATAGGCTTAGATACTACACCCTTAAATGTAACACTTAAAGTGCAAAATTGGCAGAGCATGTGACAAAAGCTGTACTCAAATACATAGGCCTTGTAACCTGCGATTACAGGCACTAGTCTTTGCAATTTGCAGTTTATATGACAGTAATGACTGCATTACTGCTATGAGCATAGTATTAATTAATAACAGTGGCAAAAACTACTTCATTAGAGATATGCTAATGAAGTTCAGTTGCCATATCATGCATTTGTGCATATTTTTAACTTAACACCTACATAGCTTGAGGCTTCAAACATTGTGGGCTGCAGGGAGCACGTCACACTATCTTTAGAAATCGTTTGATAGATTTTTTTGGTCTGTGTGACAGCAACCTAAAAAAAAGCCTACTTAGCCTAGGTTGCTGTAACATTTGTTTCTACAGTTTCTGATCAAAATAAACTTTCTAGTATAATACAAAAAGAGGAAAGTGTACTCAGGCTAAAAACTCGCTTTATCTGTAATTTGAGACACATGCAGTGTTTGTGTATGTGTCAGTGCGTGAAAGTGACCGATTCAGACTGAGTGTTCTGATTCAAAGTGTAAAAGCGACGCTGCATGTAATTATCACTGTGCTGAGTTAATGGGTGCCATCATTTCTCCATGCATGCAGGTTTAAGTTTAAAAATTGGCTGCTCATTGGAATGCTGTGATTGTAAAGTTAATGTATTCCAGTCATTGGTATGTTACACACAAAACCCCTACCCAGATGAAAAGCCTGGGCAGGGATTTTATGTGTAAGTGCTTTTTTTAAAAGCCTTGACTAATCAAGTTGGTAAGAGGCTTGCTGCCTTGAAAAAGTCATCTTTTTAACGAACTGGTGGTTTGCTGAATGGTTCATTTTCCAATATTTTAAACATTTCTTCTCTCAGGCTCACTGCTTAAAAATACCCATATACACAAGCTTTACCCAGGCCACTGGTTTTTAGTCTCAGATTTGTGTAGCTGTATTGGATTCTGTGATGTGTTTTTTCCCCTTTTTTACAATCCATTGACTTAGTTGGCTAGGGGGACATTACAAGTAGTTTCCTGCTCACATTTGGAAAATCTATCCAGGAGGTTGAATAACATGTGGCAGAATAAATGGTGTAAGTAATGCCACTTGTGAGTAACAATACCCACTGGTAACGATGGCTACATTTTTTAAAACTAATGATGTTTTATTGGCATTACCACAAATAGACAGTTTGTTTATTATGTTCATTTGTCATGCTTTAGGTAATTTAGTTCATTTTAAAATAAAGTAATAGTAACCTATGATAAAAAAAATTAAGACCACATTAGCTGAATGTTTGATATGTGTCCATGATGTTTAGGTTGCAGTTTATTATCATTTGCTTTTAAAAATTTATCTAAGTGCCTTAGCAGACAACTTTTGTGTCTGTGTGTGTGTCTGTAGCTGTATCCAAGATACCATTGATACTATAAACTAAACAGTGTCATGTAAGTTCTTGTGTTGCAGCACTGTAGCTTGAGAGTCTGAGACATAGATCAGGTTTTGTGGGTTTTACAGGCTGGTGTGACTCCAGTGAAAAGAGATTTGGCAGTATTACAAATGCAGTTTAATAGATATCCAAACTGATTAGCAAGAATACAAGTACATAATCCAGAATTAAAGCTGAAAAGCCTCTAAACTTCCAAAACTCAGACTTCACATCAGAGTTTGGGTGTTTTGGTAATCTGGTTCCTGGCTTTGAGTAGTTTTTTAATGATTCACCTCATTTTTTTTCCCGTGTTCTGTGTAAAATTCATCTCACAAAAATGTATCAATGTGTAAAAATGTCTGCACTCCCTTCCCACCACTAGGTGGAGCAAACTACATTCAAAAAAAATAAATACCATCATTGCTCTGGCATTTGTTCAGACCAGAGATTATGTAACGTTTTTGTCCGTGGTTCAAAAAAATGACACTTTTATGCACTTCTGTAGAAAAACTGTAATTATGTTTTCTATCCCTTCTGACTATTGAGTCACAATGTGGTCCTCAGTTTCTGGTCTTTAAAAGGATATGCTCAGCTCTTTTTTAGCATTGCACTGAAAAGCACATTTTCGCAGTTAATAAAACCTAATATTTGGTCTCAAAACATAAATTTTTTTAACACAAAGTGTTGAGATATTTTTACTATATTTAAATGCAACACAAGATACTGATAATCAAGTAAGACTGTCTTTGTGCAAGAGATGTAATCTGGCTTTTATCATTTCCAGAATGTTTTTATAAACAAGTAAAATAAACATGTATTAAATGTTTTTAAAGCAATTAACATTTTAAAATAAATTGATAAATTGAATGTAAAAATCTTTACCCAAATAAAAGTGGAAATACTTCAAAGATTTCAAAAGATTTTGTAAATGTGATGGTGATCCCTCTTGTTAAAAATGGTAAGTCATCCTTTGAATAATTTAATATACAAAAGAAAGCACTTACTGTAGTTAATCATAATTCATTATAAAAACAATGTAAAACTTCAGTATATCTGCATATAGAAATGCAGGTTTTAAAGGTTCTGGGTGGTCCATGCCTGCATGAGATGTTGCGAACCTCCTTGAGTGGAGGGTGAGACATGTGATATATAAACTCCCACTCTGAGTCTTCTCCTGTTAGTTGCTCTGGGTCTGGAAGGGCTAGCTAAGAAAGCAAGGATGAAGCTCCTTTTTGTAGCAACCTTTTCACTCTTTGTGCTCTCCACATTTGACAAGGCTGACTCCTCAGCTTATGACAAAATAGTGGCCCACAGTCGCATTAGGGCAAGAAAAGAGGGGTAAGCCTTTTATATTTTCTCTCTAATATTAAACCTATTAATATTTTTCTCTCTTATTTTGAAGGATTTTTTAAAACCTTTGTGTTTTCATGTTGACTTGACTTGAGGATAAAAAGCATCAGTAATTTCTGTCATTTCCTTTATTTCTATTAATGTAAGGATTTTATTTTCTTGCATTGCAGTCAATTAATTTTCAAATCAAATTTTTCTCATTAATGATACAATTCTGAACCGTCTCTGAATAACAGATTTAAAATCACAACTCAAATCTTACCACCCACATCATATCCAGCAAGTGTGGATGTTATGTTTCATATTAGACTGCCTTGTTCCAGAGTGAGCAGGGGTAGCTGCCAAACATTTAATCACACTCTGTCAGTCTTGTCTTACCCAGTAGAGCTGTTTCTCATGTATTAATTGAAAAATAGTTTGGGACTTTTTATAGAATGTTATTAATGTGTTTATATTTGGTGATTTATTCTTCATCCCCTTTCTTCCTCAATTCTTATCAGACCCAATGTCTGCGCGCTCCAGCAAGTCGTGGGGACCAAGAAGAAGTACTTTAGCACTTGTCGTAATTGGTACCAAGGGGCCATCTGTGGAAAGAAAGCGTGAGTGTTGTTTGTTTCAAAGAGATCATAACAAGCACATTGGATTTACATAGAAAGGTTACCTGAGCATCAGTTCTTTTAGCATTTAAAGTGCTGCATTTCTTTTCATCATCTGCTTCTTCTTTCTCTTCTGCTTGTAGTACTTCTTCTTTAAGGGATTTCATGGAAACTTTAATGACTCCATAGAGACAGACATCTGTTATCTTACTTTGAATCAAACTGCTGCTTAAAATGAAAAAAACACATTTATGGACACAACCCTTAATCTTTTGTATTGAAAAATGTCCTTTTTCATTCTATAAACTGAATGTTAGAGTTTAATAACTTAGGAAGCCTGGTAGTCATTAGATGCCACACTGGTGAACCAATGATTCCAGGATATGATATGGTTGCAAATGTTGACTGTATACTTGAATGGAAAAGCATTCAGCTCAATCATTCTCGACAACCTCTGTTCCTCTTATTGTTCCAACCCTCTCAGCACTTTTATGTTTAAACATGGATTGAAGCCATGTCTATTTTACAGTCTGCCTCCAATCCTCTCACCCTCTCTTACACACTCTTACACAAACAGACTCACACATTTAGCTTGCCCTCCATGCTTGCATTATGACAAAGTCATGCTCAGTTCTCCAATGAGCTCAGCTCTTAATGATGAATGAACACTGTACACTAAACTTGGCAAATGCTATTGTTGGAACAGCCAAAGAATGTAATCTATTTCAATAGGAGTTTGACATGGGACTATGCAATTAATCAAGTTTGGTCGAATTGAATTCACACAGTAAACTGATATAAGTATAATCCTTATATGATTATTTGCTCCTACGGGGTCTCCTGAAAGCTCAATAACCAGCCTTGGAGATTCCAGTTGGAATTACACATCCCTTGATTAGAGCAGAGTTCCACTTTTTATCAATATTAAATGCTCATGACATTGGTTTCCCATTTACATAAGAGATGTATACATACAGTGTTAACATGCTTTTTTTTTAGTGACATAGGTCATATTACCTTCCCGAACCAAAATGTTTTCTGTGGTTCCTTCAAATTTTCCTTCCACAAGGTCACCAGATGATTCCCAGGTGTGGAAATAATCAGTGGAATTGTCTTGCCTGTCAGAGAACATGTACATGCACTTTTGACATCAGTGTCTCTTTCCCACTCTAAATCAAAAATGATCAGGACTATAAAGATTTTTTGAAAGAAATAATAGTTTTAGTTTGGGCTTAGGTAATTTGTGTATTTGATTCTACAGCCTACAATGAAACATCTTATTGACTGTATAGGCAACAGGAAAGCTTTGCCATCTTGAACATATTAAATAATTTAGGCCAACTCACTGACCAAGATGATGCAATATGGCTTACATTGCACTTTTTACAGTAGTTTTTGGCAATTGGTGCTCACCTCACTTAATTTATCCAGCAAGAGAGTTTGTCTTCATTTACTGAGGTTTAATTCGACAAATCAGAATATTTCTGCTACCAAAGCAAACTGCCCATTAGTGATGGGTTGAGTTGGAATAAGGCCACATCCAGCACATATAATGTATGACAAAGTTATCATGAATCTTAGTGGAAAGGTTCTTTTATGCTGACAAGTCAAAAGTTTCCAGCCCCATGGCCAGACAAAACCCCTGTATGTGGGAGGGCAGTTTAGCGATGGTTTTGCTGACTCTGCCCCATTGGGGTTTGTGTGATCTCATCCCAGTCCCTCCAGCTCTGTTCAACTTTGAATCAAATACTGCTGTTGAAGAGGTGCAGTTAACCATGAACATAAGCCTCGCTCTGTTCTCTGTCTGAGACCTCAACAGTAGAAAACTATGAGCAGTCTTCTACAGCTCTCTGCTTTAAGTCTTCTCCTTTTACACAATTTTTTTAATCCTTGATTGCAAGTTATTGCTCACTGTCCCAAAAGGGTTGTTCTTGAGAGTAGTTTTTTGTGCCATGTTTATCACCTACAGTCCTGAACAGCCATTTTATCAGTGTGAATAAAGGATTTTTTAATATCCACATGGGTTTACTCTCTCAAACAAAATTATATCTCACGGACTCACTAATATTTTGCCACTGCACAATTATTTTTAATTGCTGTATGTGTAACAAATTTTATATGGCCAATAATGGCACATTTTTTTCATTCAGCCCAGTCACCAGAAAGAAAAATGTTGATATTGCATGTTTGAAACACAAATACAATGGATTTTTAAGTATCATATGTCTCATAACTTTTGATTGTGTGACATAGCTAACATGTATGTGAGCTTACACATCTCAGGTGGTGGCTTGATACCTAGACGAAATGGCTTTCAAACAGAAGGCCCTTTAAGAAACTGTCAGGACATTTTCCAGCTGCGAGAAACCTATTTTTCTTTTGAAGCCAAAACATTACTTTGTTCCCAATCATGTGATTTTGTACCTTACACTAACCAGACTTTTGGCACTCTGATATCATAACATAAAAAGTGAAACCCTGTCGCTGATTAAAATGTTGCCATTGTACTTGTGAAATTGATCCATTAGTAAAAGACAAGTACTTAATAATGTTACTTTTTCATGATTATTTCAATAATGTTGAGATGAAAAATGGGGAAAAAAGCAGCTTCCCTATTCAAGTTTTCTAACAATAAACTGGGCAGTCTGTAGTAATAAACTCTCCTGCCAACTCTGGACGCATGTGGTATTGTTTACCTCCATTTGTTACTTCTGTGGTGTTCTTTATATCCTGTGGGTCTAGTTGCATACTTGTTAGCAATTTGAGGTGAAATATACATCTTCAAATGTCTGGTCTTTCAGTAGCTGGAAACAATGCTTCAGTCTTAACATGTTCAAACCTGCTGACACATAAAGTATAGTCATGTTTATATGCGGCAGCTGCACTTTGAATTCTACTCTACTCCTCAGGCTAGAGTATCCTGCAGTGTTTACAGTAGGTGGAGGGGAAACTTATTTGTGCATGTTTGTCAAACAGCCAACAAACAGTTATTGTTTGCTTTCACTTTAAATACACAGAAATCACAATCACTATTATTTAAATGATAAAAATCTGTAGAATGTCAATAAAAACTCTGGTGACAATGAAATAAAGTTGTTATTCAGATTAGCCCAGTGGTTTGACACGGACCATCAACCTACTTTAATTGTTTCTTGTGTCAACAAAAATTTCCTAAAACTTAATTTTAATTACACTGCAATTTTTTAAACCAAAATCTTTATGTGCCTGAGGTTAACCAAATGCCAAGTAGAATTTAGCTTCAAAAGGGAGGTCCTGGTAACGGCTCTACTTCTGTAATGGTAGCATAATCTCCAAAGCAGCCTTTCCATTAGGTTTTGGCTGAAGTAGCTGGATCATGTGTTCTGTTGGAGTAATGAAGGAGATAATTAGTTACATCTGGAAACACTGAATACACAAGACCAGAGCCAAGTGAAAATTCGGTTGAAAACAGAAAAGCAAGAAAAAAAATACAAATCTCTTGCACAGCTATATTTAGATATTTTAAATAATGACTTGTTTCAGAAAATATCTTTGTTTGTGATCTTTGTAATTTGCCATGCAGGATTGTGCTCTATGAATGCTGCCCAGGGTACATGAAGATGGAGGGCATGCAAGGTTGCCCTGCAGGTACAGTTATGCTACAGTGCAGTTATTATATTGAGGTTAGATGACGTCATATTTCCCAACTGTATCTTAACTGTGAGCTTTCTTTAAAACAAAAAATCTAACTAAACACACTCGGAAGATGATGTATGTTATTGATGCATGTAGAGTCTTTTCTTTTCTTTTCGAGCCCTAACTGTTTCATGATCTCTTATCTTTTTCAGAAAGCAAGAATGACATCAAAAAGTAATCAAACTTATTGTATTTTTCTTTCTTAGTGGCCCCAATTGACCATGTGTATGGTACCTTGGGTCTGGTGAAGGCCACCTCAACCCAAAATTATGCTGACATTTCTAAGCTAAGGCCTGAGATTGAGGGCTCTGGATCCTACACCTTCTTTGCCCCTAGCAACGACGCTTGGGAGCTTTTGGATGAGGTGAGTCAAGAAGAACAAAACAAAAAGGTGTGTAATTTCTTTATTTGTGAGGTTTTAACATCTCCTCTACCTTACCCCCAACAGACAGTGAGGAGTGCACTTGTCAGCAACGTGAACATTGAACTGTACAACGCTCTGCATTATCACATGGTCAACAAACGCCTCTTAACTAAAGATTTAAAGAATGGAATGACAGTCACCTCCATGTACAATGACCTTGGTCTCCAAATTAACCATTACCCCAACGGGGTGAGAATAATGATTTATTATTTTTATCATAGCACTCCTCTTGTAGTTTTACTTGTGTAACAATCATATGTAACATGCAGGTGGTGACTGTGAACTGCGCCAGGATCATCTATGGCAACCAGGTTGCCACCAATGGAGTTGTTCATGTCATTGATCGTGTTATCAATTCTGTTGGAAACACAATCCAGGATTTCATTGAGGTTGACGATGACTTGACAACTCTAAGTGTAAGTACACAACTTCAAGAATAATGAACAAATAACGTAAACTTCTTAAGAACATGACTCTGCAGGAAGCAAACACAGCTTCAAAGGAGGTTCATGTTGAGTTTGGATTTGACAATGTTTTCCCAGCAACTCATGCGGCAAAAAGGACATATAATTTGCTTATTTTCCTTTTGTAATCAACACAGAGCTCAATATTTGAGATAACAGTAAATTTGCCAGAGATAGCAAAAAACTGAAAGTTACTATCATTGCCCCTGGACACATTAAACACACAATGGGGGTTGAGTAAAAGCTTGTAAAGCAATTAAAAAATATTGCAGGTACAGAGGTGAAAACAGCAAAACTGGAAAAAGACCACAAACTCAAATTTAAATGTACGGGGTTTGAATGAAACTGAAAAACACATCAGGATTTGATCTTGTGATTTTGTTACTTCTAAATTAATGATGATTAGGCTATTTCTACTTCACACAATTGTTTCTGCTGCACTCTATTTTATATGTAAGTTCACCAAACATTATTCTGTTGGTGAAATCACATTTTATAGGATGTGGCTCAGAACACTGGACTGTTGGAGAAGTTGGGCCAGCCAGGTCATTACACTTTCTTTGCCCCCACCAATGAAGCCTTTGAGAGTCTGGGCAGCGAAGTGTTGGAGAGACTTCAGAGTGACAAGCAGGCCCTCACAGGTAAACCAGACTATATTTACATTTCAAGATTATTGTGCGGGAAAAGGAATGTGTTTCCCTCATGGCATGTACGCTAGACTAATCTCCTATAAAGTAATTTTTTCTTCATATGTTCAACTTCTTTCAATTCGAAACAGATGAAGCCGCAGTGGACTTGAACTTACACACATTTGGCAAGCTGTGCTGTCCATAGCAAAGTTGTGTGGAAGAGTAATAAATATAGGTTTCTTATTTCAAATCATACATGAAACTGTGGATGGAAAATCAAACAATCCAACACGTCATTTTACACTTCTGTAATGTTTTTCTTTTTTCTTTTTTTCTTTTTTAAAGTTATATGCTGCGAGAAGGTCTGAATCACTATACTGTTTTCTTTTGTATATTTTCAGACATTCAGACACGTGTAGCTCTAGAAAAGTGCATCAGATCAAGTTAAATATACAGTGGGCTCAGAAAAATTCACAAGGAAAATAACAAAATTGTACTAAATGTTGACATTTTTAACATAAGCTTGTTTTGCATCCACGATGAGAGGCAGGAAACAACTGCTTTATTGGGCAAACTGGCAACAACCCCAAGCTTTTTATTAGACTTTTATTAGCCAATGGCTTTCCCTGTGATGTGAGTTAAGACTATTTCACATAAAATTAAACAGAACAATGAAGATACCACTAGTCCTCTCACTTAAGGACCCAAGGGATCCAAAGGGTCTTCAGGCTTCCAGGTTGTTATGTCCTCAGCTGCAGTGTAACATGGAACAGCCCATGCAGCCTACTGACCTACTCTACATTCAAATAAATATGGTAAATAGACTCCCTGCAGCATTTTTCTACTTAAAACTTTGTCCCACTTTTTCAGCTCTTCTTAATTTCCACCTCCTGAACTCGGTTCAGTGCTCTGAGGCCATAATGGCTGGCAGCTCTTATGAGACACTGGAGGGCAACAACATCGAAATCGGCTGTGATGGTGAAAGTTTAACAGTTAATGGCATCAAGATGGTGCGCAAGAAGGACATTGTCACAACCAATGGTGTTATCCATCTTATTGACCAAGTGCTCATGCCAGACTCAGGTTAGACTTCCATCTAATTTTTTTCTGCTTGTTAAGAGTACCAGTTTTACTAAAAAAAACATATATTATGTTTATCTCTGTAATTCATATTTCAATGGTGTTTGGTTTATGTGCCCTTTAAGCTAAGCAGGTGATGGAACTGATGGGAAGTTCCCAGTCTACCTTTGGTGATCTGGTGTCTGAGTTGGGTCTTTCTGCTGCCATGAGACCAGAGGCTGAGTACACTTTGCTTGCTCCCCTCAATGTTGCATTCAGTGGTGAGTCCCATACTGGTCATTATTATCATGTCAGTTCCTCCACTTTCTTTTCCACACTTAGCTAAATACTAACCCTGTTAACGCTTCACAGCCAGTCACAGTCTGTAAAAATGAGAAATAATTTCATTTCCCCTCACATGCTGACTCATAAGTGAAAAGATATGTACACATAAGGAACCCCATGGAAACTATAATTTATTGACCGAATACCCATTCACCAGATAACTTTCCTGGCAGGATTATTTCATCTTTATAGACATATGTTTTTTTAATAGGGAGGAATGCTCAACACAGCAACTACTGGATGAGACAGGAACCTTAAATTCAACTTGGAAATTTTCAGTTATCTAATGTACATGGTCCGACTACATAGCTGTGCAGGCAATCACATCACTAGTTTCAGATATTCTTTGCTCACACTTAGTATCACCGCTGTTGTTCTCTGGTCTTTGAAGCTAAAATACTCATTTCTCTTGCAAAAGTGAAAACATTAGATTCAAATTAAATGTATAGCTTGTTTGTTGAATTTTAAACAATATATTTCTTTCATCTGCAGATGAAGTGATGTCCATGGATCAGAATTTGCTTAAGATTATCCTGGAGAGCCACATCTTGAAGAATAAGATTGTCCTGGGACAGCTGTACAACGGCCAGACGCTGGAGACCATTGGAGGAAAACTTCTGAGGGTCTTCATCTATCGCACTGTATGTCCACTCTTCAGAAGCTTTTCTGAAAAAAAATTGGCTTATTGCCATTAAAAATAGACTATAGGCATTACCCCTATCACTTGACCATCAATCCTTATCATTGAGATGTAACAATAATACCCTCGCCCTCAATGATTCTTTCTGCAGGCTGTGTGCATTGAGAATTCCTGTCTCATCAGAGGCAGCAAGGAAGGAAGCAATGGGGCCCTTCATCTCATGAGGACTCTGTTGAAACCAGCAGAAAAAACTATGTATGAGATTCTGACAGAAAATGGAGGGTTCAAGTAAGTAGGCTACAGAGCAACATCAGTGAAAATGTACTATGGTATTAAAAAGCAGCTTAATACTTAAACAACAACTTTCTGCATCTTTTTCACTAAATCCACATGAAATAGTTTTAGTTTCGATGTCTTAGAGGGTTTCTGTAACAGCCAACTTCTGTTTTCATCTCTGTGCTGCAGGATCTTTTTGTCTCTGATGGAAGCTGCTGACCTGACTGACCTGCTGAAACAGGAGGGAGATTTCACTTTGTTCGCCCCAAGCGATCAGGCTTTTGCTGGTTTAAGTGACAGGGATTTGACCTTGTTGAAGAGTGAGTCTACCACACTTCCATTAAATTTCACTTAGGTTCAAGCACTTATGTTACAAATTGCTAGTCACTTAGAATAAATGAACGACTCATGTGTTTGCCATCCTTTATTTCAGGTGACATAAATGCTCTCAGAACCATCCTCCTGTACCATGTCAATAATGGCATTTTCATTGGTGGTGGTTTGGAAACTGGGGTGACAAACCTTCTCAAGTCTTTCCAGGGCAGCAATCTTAAAGTGCTGCTTGTAAGTATTAAGTTCTACTAGATCAGACATCTTTTATCCAAGTTGATAAACTTTACACCTGGGGGGCCGGGGGCCATATATTTTATCATCGATAAATATAAAGATACACAAAACAATTTTATAATCTTTCAGCAAAAAGAATTCTTCTTTATTCCTATCCAAAAAAACAAAACAAAAAAACCTTGGACTTCAGTGAACCAATAACAACTTAGCAAGCTTACAACATTGCTTACTGTAGAGTAAAGTTGATTCCTCAAACTTTAAAATACAGGTTGTTTCAAGCCCTTCATTTTGTGTTTTTTTTTTTTTTTTGTCTGTAATGGCTTTAACTGTCTCCCTCAGGCAAACAACACTATGCAAGTAAATTCTGTCCAAGTTCCTGAATCTGATATCATGGCCACTAATGGAGTCATTCACTTCATCAACCAAGTCTTGTATCCTGGAGGTATGATTTTCACACAGTCAACATTGTTAAAAGTGCCTGCCTTGTGTTAATCTGTCAGGCAATGCAATTTATAGCTGTTTTGAAGGTCTGACTGCAGCCAACGCCCTGTGCTTTCTTCCAGATATTCCTGTTGGAAGCCAGGATCTTCTCATACTACTGAAGAGGCTCATCACTTACATGCAAATTAAGGTGTGATATTAAAACCTGACTCATAGTGATGAAAGTTGAGAAGTTGAATAGGGCAGGTTGAAGTTGGCTGTTTTGCAAGGTGCAGGTTTTTTTTTTATTCCTTCTATTGCTGCCAGAAAAATTAAGAATCTCAATATAAAGTGCAAGACAAGAACCTGCTTGAAAACCATCCATGCAAAGCATTAAGCATTGTTGATATATTTCACTTCTAATTATAAACATATATTTGTAGGATAGACCAAATATAAGATTTGTTGTAGAGCATACACACAAATTAACAACTATGGTCATACTCCACACAGTTTTGTTAAAGTGCACATGTTTAAACAGTTTTTTACCTTTTTGCAGTATATTTCAGGATTCCGATATCAGGAAATTCCCCTTACATTTATAAGTAAGTACTTTCTTTTACTCCCTTTTTTTCCACACAGTATTTTAAATATTGGAAAAGATATTTCTTGTTTTCATTAATGACCTTATATCTCCTGTTGTTATTAGAGAGGATCATCACTCGTGTCATCCAGGAAGGTACAGTAATGATGATTCAGAGTATCATCATCATGTGATTCCTAATCAGTAAAATCAGTGAACAGCTGCATGTATGAAATTAGGGGAAAAAAAAGATAAGCTCAGCTTTTGCGTTAAAATGTGCACTGATCAACCACTCACACATCTGGTTAATTTCAATAAATTCACACACACATGCCAACACAGAAAGACTGCTGGCTAATAGCTGTACCCGTCAGCAATAAAAAATGTTAGCAATGAATGTAAAATGTATTCAGTATTCTTAATTTACACAAATATACAATCTATGAAATCTAATTTACTGTAGTAAAATAACATTAAACTAGATGTCAGAAATTCTTTGATTATGAATCACATTTGTGTAAAGGCAACCTTTCTGATCCAGTGAAAGGTCTTTTTGCTATGATACCTGCATACAAAAGGAATGTTCTCTGTATCGAGGGGCAATGCTTTGCTGCTCATCATTTCAAAGAAGTGAAACAAGCTTGTTTTCCTTGATAGAACCCACCATCAAAAAGTTTACCAGGGTCATTGAGGGTGAACCCTCCATCACGAAGGTCACAAGAATCATTGAAAATCAACCCACCCTCACCAAAGTCACCAGGGTTGTCACAGGTGAATATTTTACTTGAATCAATATGCTGCCATTGTTTATCTTTTTAAGAATTTAACAAGTGCTGTCATCTACAGGTCCTCAGTATTCAGTTAGCACTGGAACCTCCACCAACATCAACTTGGAAGGTCAGTGAAGCTAATTATTGAAAATTAGACAAAGAAATTAAAGACTAATTCTGGTTTTCTTCAGCTTTGAGTTTATATTCTGGTACCTGTGACTATATAAATCAGTACTGTTCTGCCTTCCAGTGTTAAATGTGGCTGGATTTGTATATAGTTTCATTTATTAATATTAAATAATATTGTTAAGTTAATTCACACTGCTTCAAATACTGTATTAAAAGTAGTCCCACTCAACAAAGGAAATTAATGTGCAAACATAATATAATGGATGTCAACAGGATTAAATGGATTTAGAACTCATGTTGTATATTTCACCAAATTACAGCTGATTGAACATGTTTTTGGATGTTTTCATTACTGTATTAAGGCTAGAACAAAGGTTATAACAATCATTTAAAGGATTGTTTCTCTTTTCTTTTAGGAATTAACCTTGCAGAACTTGCTAACGGTGAAGGGATCTCTGAGTCAGAGACTGAAAGAATTACTAAAATGATCCAAGGTAAGTTTTATCAGTTTGTGCATCCCAGTGAGTGGGGAAAGAATCATTCATAAATATTGTCTGACTTACATATTTGCTTGCCTTTATAGGCAGTAGTTCAAGAAGAAACCCTCCCCGAAGAGTTGTAGGTAAAGAAAAAAGTGGGGGATTAATTAAAATTCTAAATTTCGTAATCAATGCAGCTTGAACTGTGGGCTAGTTAACACACACTACTTGAAATCTGCTGCTAAGTTAACATGGCATACTCTTCTTCCTGCATCAATCATCCAGCGCACCCCTTCAGTCATGGCGGGTGTAGACCTACTTAAAGGAATAATTTGACATTTTGAGAAATATGCCTTGGCTTGTCATTTTCTTACTGCAAGTTAGATGAGAAGATTAACAACAACTATTCTAACATCAGTGTGGCACGTATGAAGCCACAGCCAGCAGCCAGTCAACTGGCTTTGTCAGATAGTATAGCAAAATCTGCCTGCTGATTGTTTTCATTCACCATACAGACTATTGGTATCTATCTTCTCATCCAGCTCTTGTAAGAAAACAAATAAGCAGTGTCACCCTAACATGTCATACAATTTCTTTAAAGGTGCAATGTGTAAGATATGGCCACAATTTAAGTTGAAATCTGTTGCCTGAAAGAGATGCCTATTGAAGTTATTGTAAAAACCAGCTAGTGCCTGGGTCCATTCCCTAGTCCCAAGGTCAGTTCGGAGATGTATTTGAGCCGCAAGTTTGGCATGTTTCATAAGCTCTCTTTGTTTGTCTGTAATATAAATAAAATGATCTCACATCAGGCCAAGAAAGGTAATACTCTTGCATCTTGAACAAATGAAGAATGGTGGAGGGGTGAGGAACCAGTGGGCTGGAACTATGCAAATGCACAGGTGGAACATTCTTTGTAGAAGTCAGGCTTTGAATCTTCAGGAAATGGTCCACAGCAGTGATAAAGTCATTATCAATATCAAATGGGGACCAATGAGCTCCCTGTTCATCTTAAGGTTGTACTTTGAGGGTTCTGTATTGGGAAAACAAGACAGGTGTTACAAACTGCAGGAGAAATTCTTTTTTGATCTAAGTGAAAAATTACAAGGTTGTCCATTGTCAATCTGTGCCAAATCTACCTTTCATCTCGCTTGAGGAGTTTCAGGATCTAGAGAGCTGACATGTTAATCATTTGGAGTTTGTTGTGGAAAACTGCCAGAACATGTCCCTGGAGAGACCCAGCTCTATGGCAATGTACAGTTGTTTATTCGTCCATCTAGAAAGATCATATTAAGGATTGTGTTAATGGTTTCCTGTGAGGACAGAGTATTCAACCTTACAGGATTAAGATTATCTTTCAAGCTCTCTCTGCCAGTTTTGAATTCAGCAGCCCACTTCTTGAAGATGTTTTAACAAGTGGCATCCTTTGATGCTGCCACCAAGTAATCATGGACCTTTTTGGGTGATAAGCCCCTAAAACCAAGCTAAAAAAATAAAAAATAAATAAAATATCACAAATATTATTAACTTTGATCTTTTTGCTTAATCTTAATCATCATTTAAAGAGAGAAGTATAACTTGTATCCTTCTATTTTAGGCCACAAAATTATCATTCACTACTACTACAACCATAGGCCATCTCATTTCAAGTTGTAAAGCACTTCAGTACTGTAACTGTTGTTGCTCCCAGTCTGGACCAAGTTCCCTGAGAAGCTGCTAAGTGTGGTTCTGTTTGACCACCAACATTCACCCACGCAGTCCCACCTCTACTCAGAGTTCTCATCAACACAGAATCACTCAGCCCCTATCTAGTAGCTATAGCCAAAGAAAGAAGTATCAGAGTTTAATGAGCAGCAGTTAGTGATTACTAGGTAATATGGTGTCCCCTATTTTTTTGAAGAGACCCTCGACAGATGGCCAGTTTTTACACATTTCATCTATATGTTGATTGTGTGCTGCTTACTATCTTGCTGCCATGTTTGTCATGACATCACTCATATGAAAGCTATGCTGACACTTGGTGCCACTGCAGTCTCTGTTCATACTGTGGAGCATTTCATGTGTCTCACATCGCTCCAGCATCCACCTCTGGGCTCGGATGCTAGAAGTTATTATCATCACTCCCAATCCTCGCTGTGCTGAGCTCAGTGTTTTCCTGTGGGTAGTGATGAGATCAGAGCCAAGGCATCAACACTTCAATGCAGCACATAATCTACAATGATTCTATGTGAGTTGGCTGACTGATGTGCAATAATGGTTCCTTTTCTAATCCAGCAGGCAACAGAAGGAGAGGAAGAAACTGAGCATGGATGATAATCTTGATGATCTAAGGGCAAACAGAGATGCCAAAACCAGTGGTTATAAATGATGTTCAATACAGGGGATACACATAAAATGTCAGTGTTTTCACATGGTGCTTTGAATGTATAGTGTGCAGTGACTCAAAAGAGTCTTTTTAATTCTACGTATGTAAACAGAGGTCACATGAACATTTTGGCATGGCTTTAATGACATGGACTAAGTTTGGGAAGCAATAAGATCTTTAAAATTCAGTTTTACAAGCCATTAGGGTACAGTTCAAAACTTCCATGTCCTATCTAGAAGCTAAGCTTAAATCAAGGAAATGTTCAAGTTTTTATGTTATCCATGTTTTCAGAATCAACTGTTACATACTTTTGACATTTCTTAAGCTGTAAGTTGTTGTAAATGTTGTCTATGCTTGTACCATTTTGGAACAGTGTATCCAGGATTTCCTCCTTTCAGTTTCTAACTTCTGCCAATAAAGTGCATTCTTTGATGTAAATACGCCAATTTGACAAGGGCATCTGATGAGATGTTTTTTGGAGTAATGTCCTAGTGTGCTTATGCTTTTAAGGCTCAGGTAGTTGATATTGGTTCAGAGAAGAGAGTTTAAAATATCAAATTTCAAACATAAATATTTTGTCTGCATTTTTTATTTCCACTTCTATAAACTTCTGAGACTTATGGAAAATATCCAATAAACTAGGTTTAATTTGCAAAAAGAACTCTTTTTCAATTTTTTATTTAAGTATGTATAAAGTTCCTCTAATGTACTATCACACAAGCTGCATACTTTGAAAACAAATCAATCTTTCATTTTGAACTGTTATGTCAGTAAGTATGGTTTTTATTTACAGTGGTTATCATAAAGTTAACAACAATGATTACATTGCTTTATGTCTACTAGAAGAATGTGCAAATCATATTTGGTGTTTTACAGCCCAAGATTTGTCTCAGTGTTGCAAGGACCTTGTGTAAGCTGTTGTGCACAGACATCTGGGTCAAGCCCAGCGCCTCTGTTATTTGGCTCATGTGCAAAGATTTCCAGTGAAGTTCATGACTTCTTTGGTAGACTAAAACAGATAAAAATCAAAGCAGCTGCCAAGATACAAACACTCACTCTTGCAAAACACATGCAAAATCACAAACATGAGAAAATGTTAAAAGGATTTTTATAGTTTATCTGAATTTTGTATTTAAATGATTCTCAGTATGCTAGAACAAGCTTTATTGATCAAAACAGCTGGATAACCACTGCTTGAAGTGATTGAGTCATCATACTGGCTATTATTATGGGGCCATTTACATTTCATGAGCATTACGTCATTTCATCCAGTCAGTGTCCTGTGAGAAATCTAAACAATAACCTGCTTGTCATTCAAAAAAGGAGTACTAGAATGTGGGGCTTTATAATGTAGATGGGGAAAAAAAACTTATGGCAAAATATATGATAGTCCTTGCATTCTGTGCCTTGCTATGTAAATTTACACGTTCACATCTGTAAGCCAACTCAGTGGTTGTTTTACAAGTAATTATCTGCAGTAAACTTGCTTGCTTTACACCATATGAGGTCACTTTTCACATTTCTGATTTAACAAGTAGAGTAGTCAGGCTTCTTGACTGAATGAATGTCAGGAGAGTATATAGTATGATGCATAATACAATGCTTAGTTTGGTGCATGTAATTCAACCTTCCATCTTTTTGTTAGATTGATTAAAGTAAATGCAGCTAATCTCACATAACTTAACCTGATGAAGTACTTAACATCAGCTTCATGAATTAAGTTGTGTGTTTGTAGTTCTAGAGGTAAATGGGAATTAACCATTTATCCTCCTTTTTTCTTTTACAATATTTTGTCCTTATTGAAATCCCTAAGGAATTAAAATATATTCAGATACATGATTTTATACTATAGTCACTGTTAGATTAAGGTAAATGTCAATTTTAAGGTGTTTATTTAAACAGACTGCTACAGTGACATTTTAATCTTACCATAGAGGGAGTGAATACATTCTTTGGTCAGACACACAGCAGGCAACAAGGTCTGAGGATTGAGAAAACATGAGGATTGAGACTAGAATATCCAATTGCTTTTCCATTTGGTCTTGAATTTTCCACACTGTACTCAGCACTGATCTCCCAATCTATTATTAAGTCATTTATTAGACTGCTGGTATCACCAACAACAGATTCAAATTTCATTTGTGTTTGCGTGGCAGTTTCCACTACTTATCACTATCACCAACAGGCAGCTTTTTGCTGATTCTTAAGTAAACCCACAAAAGAGTGAGCTTTTTACAACTGAAATAAACCACATTTGCTTAAAACAGTTTTATTCAAATTAAATTTTTATGTTGTGAATGTGTTGTGACTGCGAGATGATAATAGCTTGTGAAATTTAATAAAAGAACTGCATTTATTTCTTAATCACCACATAGAGAGATCAAAGGCCAAACAAACAGAAAGAGTGCACTTGTATTCAATTACCAAAAAAAACACACACACAAAAAAAAACGCCAAATAAAAATCAAAACAGCATCTAGAAAACTATGCAATTATAAGTTTTGATTGCTTGGATTGTGGAGTAATATAGCAAAGAGAACATTCAGTAATGTAGTTAAAATGTTAAAAAATCATACTGCTATTCTGGTTTTTAACTTAGCTGATCAGATGTCATTGATGTAAGTAAAATTAATATTGTTAAGTTTACATCTCCCTAAATGTCATACCTTGATTATACTGACCTGTATGCATACAAACTTTGTAGCTCGAGAGGTGGAAGTTATCTGCACTTCAATAACCTGAACAAACTGGACAAATTTTGTTAGCCTATCACAGACAAGAAAACCCAAAACCCCCAGTGCAGGGCAGATGAGACATTACAGAAAGTGAGAGATTTGATTAGCACAACCACTGACCCCTTGTCAGCCACTGCAAGTAACAAGCTAACAAATAACATAAACTAAGGATACTTACTACACATACCATTCTGGTACTTCTAGTCGCTGATTTTGGTGCACAACTGACTGTCATCTGAGCCCCATACATGTTTGAGATTCAGTTTGAGTTTCAAATATGACGACTTTGACTAAATTTATATGTTTTCTTTGGAAAGTCATCTTAAGGTGTACAGCTCTCCCACCAGTTAACCAGCAGTGCTGGGTGGAGTATAAGGACTGTGATTTATCAGAATTTTAAAATATAATGAAGTAAGAGCAGAGTGTTTTCAGACACTTTTCAAAGCTTTTCTATAATTAATAAAAAAAACAATGTTAAACAAGATATATATAATATCAGAGTATTTTTTTTTACATATTTTAAAACATGTCTGGAGTATTTATTACCTGATCTTGCAATTGGGAAAGTTTGAATAGCAGTTTAATGAGCATGGTTTTCTTGATTTTACAAAAAAAAAGTATTCATCATCTGTCCTACAAATGTAGGAGTTCAGGGAAGGTTTTAGTCTGTTTTCAATTAGCCAAAAATAATCATGTAAGCGTACCAGACAAATCGTCTGGCCCATTAAAGTTGGTAAATGCTTGGATGCAGCTGTGTAAGAGTGGCTTTTCATCTGGATTCTCAGAAGAGCTGACATGTTCCTGGCACAATGGCTGAGTGCTCAGCTGCGGATGACTTTCCACTGCAGTGCCATAATGTATAGACTTGGCCATGATATACCTTTTTCTTCTCCACATGAGATGGGGAATATCCAAAAATTAATACAATTTAAAAACTGACCAGTACTGATGCAAAATGAATCAATAACCTCCTAGTTGTGGTAAAGTCGTAGTGGCATTTTCGAAGAATTTGCCTGGTCCAATTAAGCTGATTACAGGAAGCAAGAATGGTGACCTGACATTTTGGTAAACCCACAAACACATTTTTAGGAAATGAGAAATTCTTGAAAAATAGTTAGTCTTAGTATTGAAGTTATTAGTATTCATAAGCAATTATCAAACAGTGTTTAAATCCCTGCAGTCTTTCGAGCCATTTTGCGTCATAGAGCAGCACTTATTTCACATCTAGGCAAACAAGCAATATCTGTGACATATTCCTTTTGATATTCACCTTGTCCATTCAAGTAACTTTTATGGTTTAAGGTTAAAGAAACACTTTTCTAAGCTGGAACTCAGAACTCAGCCGAGCAAGTGTGATCTGGTGCCTCTCCTTGTGTGTTGCATTAGACTGAAAATGTAACCTACTGATGTGAATGCAAATGTAGCTGGCCTAGTAAATTCCATGTTACATGAGCCAGATAAACATATTTTTGGGTTGAGGTATCACTAGTATAGTTTTGTCAAGGTTTTGTGGTATCTTGACAATAACAACTTGTTTTGTAAGAGAGACCTCAGACAACTTTCTGAATCTCACTTTCCAGCCAGCAGATCTGCTTCAATTTCCATTTTAAAATCCACAGTTATGTATTGCCTTTTCACCCAATATATGAAACACTACACTTCATTATTTTTATATTTTATGGATGGGTGATCTGTTTTTTACTTGTGTATAAGATGTTGTGTTGTACCAAAAGTACAATTATTGTTTTTTTAAAAAACAAGTTCATCTCTTAATGTCATCAAAATGCCCCAATAACTACAAAGGACAGTCCAATCAACTTTACTGTCCCAAAATTTAATGGTACACACCTAAATGTTACATTACTATAAGACCATTATCAGGTTTGGTAGCTGATAAGCAATCCTAACAAACACTATTAAGTCTAAAAGTATGGTAATTTGGCATTACATGATTGATAGGGAATACTGAGCACAGGGGCTTTAGTTTTCCATCTCTGTGGTATGTGTCAGAGTTACAGGCAAGCAGATTCAAAAGTTATATAATGCTGTGACAGTCTGCCAAGAATCAATGCCAGAGCTACACAAAGGGAGCCCAATAAATAATCGTCTCAACATTTAGATCAGACAATTTATTGAGCAGTCTTTGCCAACATATTTATTAACTCCAAAGAAGTGCTGGTTGTTAAATGTGCTTTTGGTACCTCTACACTAAATGTCTTTGGCTAGTAATCTGTTTTAATCTTTATCAAGTGGAATAAAAAATACTAACTATAGCTGTAATTATAAATACCATTATTATTCATCTTAAAAAAGCCACTTATCTTACGCCATCATATGGCTACAGTCAAAACATAAAGACTTAAAGAACTGGCTTAAATGTTTCCACTCCATGAAAACCAAGATGTTATATAATAACTGGGCTGCTAAACAGTTGCCTGCAAAGATCATAGTTTCACCCCCTGGATGAATTGATTACAAAAGAAAAGATTTCACACAAGTTTAAAACACATGTACGCTTTCTTCTCTTATCACTGTCATTGTTTTCAAAAGCATTTACAATGTACATTTGTGAACATGCTTTACAGATAAAGTTTTGCATAGTGAACTCTGCAGACAGTAGGAGAAACTGTCAGTGTAGATGTACATATGGTTGCAGTCAGCGCCATAGTCATGCTACTGTATTTTCTCCTTTTTTTTCCTTGATTCCTGTGTGTCATGTGCTTGCATCTGTGCTTATACATCTAATGAAGTTACATTGCACTGTGGCCTCGGAGACAATTAGTTTAACTTGCAGTCACACTGTCTATTATTCTATTATTAGTTTATAGAGATAAAGGATCCCTTTACAGCCTGTGTCCAAAATAAATATGTTAACCTGTAAGAGAGAGATGCCGATTCCCTTAAGATTAATTGTGTTGCTGCAGATTTTGGAATGACAAGATTTCCTAATTTGTTTAAGTCTCTGATACTGCCATTCATGTAACAGAATCATTACCGACAGGAAATGTAAAGAAAATAAGGCATGCAAATGGACCCACAAACTTCTCTAGCTGAACTAGGATAATTCTGGCTCTGGACCAGTGCACACGTGCTATGAATTACCCCATTGCTTCTTTTAGCCTGAGCACCTGTCTTCCACCAGCTCATAACCTTCTCCTGCCAGCTTTACTCCAAATCGTCAACA
The DNA here is from genome assembly GCA_029814665.1 of Acanthurus lineatus. NCBI lineage: Eukaryota > Metazoa > Chordata > Actinopteri > Acanthuriformes > Acanthuridae > Acanthurus > Acanthurus lineatus. The sequence goes on along the minus strand of JAPZDV010000024.1, from coordinate 20,706,967 downwards.
GATCATTGTCTCAGAGGATTTACTGTCTTTTCTCCTCGTGCCTCAGGATCACCTCACATATTCCGACTTGCCTACCTACTTGCCTGCTCGGACCAGCTCATTCCAACCCTTTTTTCCTGTTCCTGTCCAGCCATGCTCTGCTATTTCTCATCACTTATCTGTCTCAGCCACTGCCAGCTGTCATCTCCTTGCAACCTCCCCCTAGTTCCTTGGTAACTTACAATAAAACTTCATAACTCCTACCTATCCTTCCCTGAAAAGCTTTGTGAGAAAATATGGAAAAAAGGAATGGGTTTAAGCAACTGTGGAGAATTTAGAATTTTTCAACTCTGAATCCTTACTCAAAGTCTAAATGTTTTTGGCTTTCCTGATTCTGAGCTTTTTGTCCATAATTCACTTTTACCTATCATCTGTTTTTTCCAAGCAGATTATGAATTTCCAACTTTTTCATCTTCCAAATAAAAATGTGGCAGAAATTAATGTTGCTTTCCAAGATTGCATCATATTTATCAGCATTTTCCATATCTTTTACAAGCAACATCACACAGCATTAAGATCAGTTGAATAATTACATCAAACCTAACCACAGTGGCTTATTAATAACCCATATTGTTTTTTGCCAATTAATTAATACACTGAACTTTAACACTACCATGAATATTTTGCATGGTTTGCTGGCCACATGACTGCATGCTACATAGAATGGTATTTCTTTGATTTCACTTTGTGTTGAAATCAGTATTTTTCTCCTCTAGGAAGCAGTCATGTTTTCAATCACTCTATGTGATCCAAAATAAAAATCACTTGGCTCCAGTGTGGATAATTACGTAAAAAGCCCATGTGGATTAAATAATATCTTGAGTCAGACTTAAAACATGATCTCTCAATTCACTTGCAAATATCTATATTTTATCCTTGACATTCAGTCAATATTATTTTTGGTTTGTTTGTTTTATTCATCAACTCTTGTATTTTATGTGAAGGAAATACTGTTTTGTGTACTTTTGTAAAACTTACATATGTGTTGTTTTTTAGTCTTACGTTTATTTTTTCTTTTTAATACTTAATGTTTTTGTGCTTTCTCTGTTTTGCCGAAACATGAAAAAAAATCTTTTTCAAGGTAAGTGCTGTTAAAAAAGACAAATTTCTGTCTTATTTTACTGGAATACCATATATTTACTGGAAGGTGCTTAAACAGTACAGAATTGGTGAAGCACAAAGTAATGAATATTTGAAATTTCAATGTTAAGTGATCAGCTAACATTTTTTAAAATTACTTTATCATTGAAAAGGAGTCCTTTGCAAACCCATATTGATGCAACACTGATTTATTCTGCATAACACAAAATGCAGATATAAAAATATTTGTTATTTCATTGGGTTTCTGTTGTTTTTGTTTGTTTGTTTGTATTTTACCCCTAATGTTCACATGGAGATGTGACGACTTGAGCGCACATGAACGCCTTACCTTTCAGAGAAAAAATTATGGCAGAGATTATTTTTCCTGAATCTAAGCCTTGTATCATTTGGGTCTGAGCATTGCTTTTTTGGTGAGTTTAATATGCTCAAAAACTAACCAAATTTGGCAGGCTCATGTGTTGCTGTAAAATTTAAATCTTACAGTCTTTGATGATGGGTGTGGCCAAATTGCTTGGCCATAAACAGCAGCCCCCACGGCACCAACATGCTTAGTGCACATGTGTACCATGTCCAGATGCAAACAAAGTGTCTTGGACCCATCACCTAAACCCCACAGGAATGGGCTCTGCCTGTGCGGTTTACTCATGGACAGGTATATGCAAAACCTTTGCGGTTTTGTCTGTGGCACATCCTCAAGATTTCATGTTTTGCCATAAAACACTAAGTCAATGTAACTTTGGTATATATTGTCTGATTTGCCATAAATTTCATAGATTTGATAAGGTTCAACCCCTGAACACATCAATATAACAATTTTCACTTATTGTAATAGCAACATCTTGTGGCTTCAGGAAATCATGTTCTCTCATACTTCTTCAAATCGTCCTGCACAATTAACCCTTTCACTTTAAATTCTGTCTGCATGATCATAAGACATTCAGGATTGAATGTTATCAAAGGTCCGTACTAAAGTTTTTCCCGTGGTGTGGTATTGAATTTTGATGTTTCACAATAGAGAGTGAAGTTATTATAACTTTACTAAATGCGTGCAAATGTACCCCACCATGTTGGCATCGTGGACAACAGTCCATTTACCACACATAAGCTAATTTTCTGTCAGTGTGCTAATGTGCTGCTGTATTGCCCCCTAAAATACTTCTAATTAGCCCTCGCACTGCATTTGACTTACATGTACAAAATCTGGTAGACATGTCTGTCACATCCAAATGCTCAAAGGGCCTTGACTTCCCACCCCTCTTACTTATGCAAACCCCTCCTTCAGGATCAATGCAATCAAATTCAAATTTGGTATGTCCAATCTTCACGTCATTGGGATCGAAAGTTGTTTAAGACCATAAAAACTTTTACATTTTTTCCGGCTGACGCATCAAATTGTTATGTTTTGCCAAAAAACAGGAAGTTGTTGTAACGTTGGTGTATATTGTCCAATCTGTCCAAACTTCATAATTTTGACATGGGTCCCACCCTGAACACATTTGTATGACAATATTCACTGGTCCTCATAGCACCACCTACTTGTTACAGGAAACAACTTTTTTTATACTTTCACACACTCTTACTGCACAATTCCACTGATTCACCTAAAATTGTGTCTCTATGATTGCCTGGGACGACTGTGGCCCTCCTTGACAGGCACCAGGGTGTGACGGCCCGGCCAATGCTGCTTGCAGCTTTAATTTTTTTGTTTGTTTGCTTGTTTGTTTTCAGACTGCATGGCTGGCTTATAGCACAAGAACAACAGCATGCAATAATTAATGAGATGGTTTTATCCACCATAGGTGTATGGATAGAAAAGATTTTGTACTGTTCGATTTTAACGGAAAATACATCCAGCTCTCTGATTCTAAGAAATCCTAGACTGAGTATGTGGATTATCCTCTTAGTTTTGATAAAGATGAAAATTCCAGCATCAATGCAACCATCTCACTGAAAGGATATCAGTCTTGTATTTATTATTTTGTAATTCTGTAACAGTCAAATTATTTCAGCTGTGCAGCTGTACTTTTGACCTGATGACTTGTATTGAGTTATAGCCTGACAGCAGACAGCTCCTGCATGCTGATGAAAGGACACATGAGGATAAGGTATTCAAAAAGATATTCAAGCCACTCTCGTTCAAAGCAATTCATCACCTTCAACAACACCTTTCATCACCTGTGCCAATCAAAATTCTGGGATATGTCTTACTTATCACAAGCCCTAAATTGTAGAACAGTTTGCAAGATGCAATGAAGATTTATTTTTTCAGAGCTCTCGAAAAAGGAGACAGAGAACTCATACACTACGTAGTTTCAATACCATTTATTTTTCAATAGTGGTGACAGCAGTAATTTTTTACAAGCTTAAACAACATCTGCCTTGTTGGTATTGACCATTATTCTCCTTCTTTTAATTATTCATCCCTTCAAACCTCTCAGAAACAAGGTCAGCAGCTGGAAAATGTTTTCAGTGCAATTTTTCATAACTTCATTGAAGAATGTTGTTCCTTGTCAAAATAGGAGTTTAAAGAGTCTTGCATGACTTTTAAATGAGCATTCTGCTTTCCTCTGGAGCACCATCCTTGTATGCACACACGTATTGACAGTGGTGTCACAACACTTTTTATTTCTACTGGATTTTTACGTGAGTGCTATTGGCTTGAGTGCCAGCTCCAAGAATATTTGATATCATTGGACAAGTGCACTACAGTTTCAGTTGGACAGCATTACCAATAAACCAACAGCACTGATTGGGTTTTTTAATGACTCAACCTTGTGGAAACCTTCCAGCCCCTTTCACCTTGGCACTTTCACTGTGTCAAAGCAGGACATGTGGCATAGTGCTTGTGTTACACCCCTCAGTGATGTAACTCTTCAGAACATATTACACAACTTCTACCTTTACGGGAACACCAACAGACTGTCAATAATGTACAGCACATGGTTCATATGGCTCAGCCTGCCTTCGTGTATGTGGCACTGTATTCTCCCAAACATGCTGTCCAAAGTTCTCACATTCTAGTAACACTTACAAAAACCATACTAAATAAACATATTTTTTTTATCCAAAGATTAAAATGACAAAAATTAAGTTATAAACTGATTTAAAAAAGTAATAGTATAGACAAATAAAAGAAACACCAGGGTAGGGAAAACCATAGGAAAAGTATAATCCAAAGCTTTTATTGAAATGTAAAAAAATAATAATAATAAACAGACAAGACAGTTTTTCAGTTTCCTTTTACAACTATAGAGAGAGCTTGCCATTCTACTATCCAAAATCAAGTATCACAGTTTTTGGGCATAAAACAACAGTTATGCTATGGTACTCACTAACGGTATGCTACTTGAATTGAACATGTATGGAAAATTTAAAAAAAGAATGAAGGGACCATAATGATCTGGAAAATGAAGAAAATCCCAAATGGCTTAAGGGCCGACTTTGGCAAATTGCTAAGATAAGTATATTATGTTTTAATGACCTTGTAACATAAGCAATGGATTTAAAATTTGAACTCAATAAAATTACTTCCAAGTTTGCACACAGTGCACTCTCTCTCCCACTGCTCAGTGAGTCCCATTAAACTAATCCATACATTTATGTCAGTGAGGCAGACAATGAGAGCACTTGGGTTGTAACTTATGTTTACTGCCTGATTAGGCAAGTAAAATGCCTTGTTAAGAAACTGTAATTACAATTAATAAAAAGGCAAGTGTTAATTTTGGGTATGCCATGGGATGTCATCTTCAGTATCATGCATAACAGTCTAATTAGCATCACACTCCACACGCCAACCTCAACATACTTAACTGTCTGTCTCTCTGTACAGAGTACAATACTTCCTACAAAGTATGAGCCCTAATGTGTATCAAGGTTTGAATAATCATTTCATTAAAAATGTCAAACTCTTTGTGCTAAAAGTTTGCATCTCTTTCTTTCCACTTTATCTATTCCGCCCATTTTATTATTTTTATTCAAATAGCAGCATTACTGTCCGATTAACAAGTTCTGAAACTTACTTATTCGTTCATTCTTATAGTCAAACCAGGTGTCAAATCTATTTAATGGTTGTGATCTGTGTGTGGAATCCATGTGTTCAGGTTTTTTTCTTTTACAACAGCATCCATCTGAATAGATTTATGAACACAGATGTACAGTAAGGAGCCAAGGAAACACTGAATTATGTTACCACAGGGAATGACGTTGAAAACAATTTACTGCATGAGTTCATAATTAAGCCATTCGTGCTCAGATTCACAGTATAATCATTGGTCCAGCTACATGTAAGAGCGTTGTTTGTGCAGTTGCTCACAGAAGTAGGAATGCAATATTTCACTGTCTTCCTTCAAGATCCGTTAGCTGGTGGCCAATAACACTCCCCTTCCTCTCTTCCAGCAGTTTCTGGGAGACAGGAGCCACGTAGACGGGATTCCCTGTGCTTTCATTCTGTGCTTTCCATTCTGCTGTTTCTTTTCCATCCAGCCTGTGGTGGTACAATGGTCTGAGAATTGGCTCAGTGTTTCTTCATCTCTGCAAGGAGACACAGTTAGCAGATGTACACAAAAACTGGAACAGTGTTAAATTCTTAGCTTAGCAAAAAAAATTCTATCCTCATTATCTGAATTATTAACTATATCATAACACTTGGCTTTTTTGTAAGTAATTTCGTGTAAGTTCTTTTTTCTGGAAGAAAAATTTGAAAAGAAGGTGCATATTTTTCATGTGCACCATAAATTTCATTTATACAGAAAAATAAGGTTTAAGGCCTTGCCTGACCTCATAATCCCCTTCGACAAGGTCTTGATTACATAGTTACATAGTCAAGCAGGGTTTAAACCCACAGACATTCATTTGGAATTCAGAACAGTCTCCACATGTCAAGCTAAGTTACAGAAACAATACAATAATGCAAAAGATATTTAGAGTTTTCGATGTGATACAGTGGTTAGATCCATGTGAAATTGTAACATTAAAGTTAATGTTTTCTTCATTGAAAGCAGCAGACAGAATAAAAGATGTAGTGAACTGAAAAAATGTCTTGGAATGTATAAAAAAACACTCTACGTCAAATATTAATTTGTATCCTATATGTTTTATTATTAGACAGAAAAATAAAATCAACTTCTTAAAAATTCTTAAAATTACATCTACCTAGAAGGTTGACTAAATCCAAAACCTATTAATTTACAAATGTTTAAGTGCTAGCTGTCTTCCATAGTGCTCAACTAAACTTTCTATGCTGGCTGTAGTTGGATGTAGGACTGTCATCCTGTACATATGAACGTGCCTTAGACTCATATGTAAGGTAAGCATGGCAAAACTTTTCTCTTTTGATCATTTTTAATCAGCTTTCTTAACATATAAGGTCAAATATATAGATGTTTGTCTGACAATGAGTAAAATACATTGATAACTTGTGTATTGACTAAATGGAGACCTAAGTCAATACTTTAAAGCTCTATGATAAATTTAATGTGATTGATGGGTTTATAAAGACGAGGAGTTCGAGCCCCTTGTGGCTTGGCATTGGATAAGAGCACCATATCCTGACAGGTTATCAGTGGATCATTAGGCAGAATTTATTACATTTTTATATGTCAAAACCGTCAAACTTTGAAATGTCATATATTTTTTTGGTTGTAGCCTTGAGTTAAGATAATAACCGAGCCACACCTAAATGCAGCTGAAAAATTAAATTATCTGTGCTGGCATGCTAACCACATCTCTGTTTTCTATACTTCAAAAGTAGGCCTAGAGATGTGTTTAGACAAGTGTTGACAGTGGTGCTGTAGACTATATTAGACTTCTTACATTCATTATGGATTGTGTTATATTATTTTATAAATATATAATATGATTTTGTTGGACTATTTTAACTTGTTAAGATATAGTAAGAATAAGGAAACCTCACCAGAGACTTTATCTCACTGTTGATAACTGTTTTATGGAATGAGGTTATGTTTCTGACATTGTTTTGGCCCTTATGGCTTTAAACAAATACCTACTACTTAATGATGCTGCATACATTATATAATGGTAGCAAAAAAAACGTTATTCTAAGCAATGTCTTTACCAGTCACCTTACCAAGGTAGCACTGCAGGTCATTAATCATGTTTTTTTCAATGTTCCCTTCAACATTCTTGATGATAATTACAGCTGTGATGATAATTACAGTATCTTTTCTCTCTTAGGAATACTTGGACTGAGTTCTATAATTTCAATCAATCATTAGTGGTTTCTGTTATACACATTTTATTGTATTCTGCAAATTTAAAAAAAAAAGATTACAAAACGATCTTCATACCTATATTAAAATTATTGCAGGTTTTAAACATTGGTTGTAAGCAGAAAAACTTGTCAGGTTCCTTATTTTTCTGTCCTATTATGGCTTGTTGGTTTTCTTCATGTTGACGTAGCAGACTCAGTTTGGCCTCCCTCCCACACTCTCAGGCCAATGACATTTTACTGTCTTGGGAAACTGCACCAATGATGTTTGCATATGTGTGAATCTTCCATTGCTGGCTTTGGCATTAGTATGGCTCATCTACAGGATATTCCTCAATATGGTAAGTGACTTTAGGTTTGCACACATGATATTCAACATGCAAATATTGCAAGATACACATGACCTGACTCCTACTGGTGAATCTGACTCATAATTATTAGTAGCTCAGCCATGACAATCAAATGTGGCCTCATGGAGACACAACTTCACTCAGAAGCACAAATACTTGTGGCAAGGATTTTACTTGTGATGATTCCAGGGGATTTGTTAGTTTGCAAATAGAAATCTGGTTTATCAGACTAGCTGGGAGCAAAGCAATTACATGTGACTGTGTAAGTACAACTCCAGTTCTAGCAAGAAAGTATACAACATGAACATCATAATGAGACTCAGTGGGGGAAGAGGATAGTTTCCTGACTTGTAAGTGCACTTTGTTCAATGGACTGAAATTATAAACACAGAAAAAGATAGAGAGTGATTACATATGATGTAGCTACAATAATGCTTCAACTAAACTACTTAATGTGCAATTCATCCACCCTGGTAATAAAGGGGGGGGGGGTGGGCAAGAAACAGCTTAGTTTCTTAAGGACACCACAGAGAGCATAATTCCCTCGCCAAGTGCTTGTGAA
>JAPZDV010000024.1:20684716-20698589 GCA_029814665.1 Acanthurus lineatus | reverse complement strand
CCCCCCCCCCCCCCCGCCCCCCCCCCCCCCCCCCCCCCCCCCCCCCCCCCCCCCCCCCCCCCCCCCCCCCCCCCCCCAAGAAACAGCTTAGTTTCTTAAGGACACCTCAGAGAGCAGAATTCCCTCGCCAAGTGCTTGTGAACTTTTGGAGCGAGAAAAGGCCACATGACTGGAAACATCAGAAACCCTCATAGGATGTGCACAACCCAGGACAGGAAGGGTATGCAACGGGTGATGAAAACCAAACCGAACATAACTGTACTCATTTACTCAGCATCAGTGATATCTGTGAGGTGAGGTAATCCCTGTGCAGAGCCTAAAGGATATTAAAAGACAACACCCTCTTCAGCTACAGTCTGTTCACCCTGCTGCCATTTGGCAAAAGATACAGAAGTATCTGCTGTTGTAACACCACAATACTGGGCATATTTTCATCTCAAGAAGTGGGACTTCTTAACTCAACATATGCTTTCAAACATGAATAAATATTTTTTTTTTTCAAACTTATTAATAATAACCTTTTTATATAATTTTCTGCTTTTGGTATTTGCATAAAGATACTACAAACCGCATTTTCTAAACAACCTTGTGTTACAAAATGATAATAAACTAATCTTGTTGCATCTTGTAGCCTGGGAGTAGCCAGCAACTAAATAAATACAATTCCCGGTTGAGTCTTGCACAGCCTAAATTAAAACTGCCACTCTCCTCAGCCTCTTCATTTAATTACAGAACAAGAAGAAACCAAGCTCAACTTTACCATCTTGTATATGGAATTTCAAAGAGGCAGTTGTCTTATCCTTAAACTATGTGAAGGCACAACACCCTCCCTGAGTTGAAGTTTATGGGACAAATACCTTAGTTTAGTGCATATGACATCAGTAATCAGGGTCGTGTCTCCTGAGGTGAAGTGCTCATGCATGCTGCCATGTTGCTGCAAGGACTTACTTTTGCCTCTGGTAAAGCAAATAACTTTTTAACAGCTGACTGATTTATTGACACTTTTTTTATTATGAGTGAGCACTTAAAAGTTTATCTTTATGTTATACTTATCACTCCTTCAACATAAGACTGTTTGAGATTAGTTGTACTTCATTCCATATTCAGCACACTTTTAACCAGACATAGCGGTTGAACTCAGGACAGATTGTTTTTTCCAAATATTAGAGGCTTGTTTCACCTCAAGGATGATAGCCCGAGTCCTGCAGTTTCTTGGAGTCAGAGCAAAACAGGATTTTTCAACACATAAATCATGTGGCAGGGGGAGGGTTTACTAGGGACTGTGATCCAGTTCCATTTTCTTTATCTACAGTTAGAGGAAAAAGTAAAAAATCAGGCCCTGAAATGATACGACAATCATATGAGAATATTTTTTTTCTTAACAAAGGTTTTTCATCCTAATTAACGTCCCTCCTACTTAATAACTCAAGTGAACAACCATAATCCAACTAAGTGATATGATCTAACACCCACTTTTCATTTCCCATTACAGTGCTTGATGTGTCTTTTGATTGAAAGTGTCTTCGGATTCTCATAACACCCTTAAAAAACAAAGGTGAGTTACAATGGTCAAAAATGCTTAAAGAGGCAACACAACAGGTCTACATGTTGCATGTCTTTTACTCTATTACTTTCAGTTTTTTGTCTTTGACATTAAGGATTGTTATATCCAAATAACTGCATCCTATAAGTTTCTTTAAATAGTTTCTACTTTCTAAATATGTAAACAAATAAAGGAGCAACTGCAAAATCCTTTAAACAAAATTCAGTGAACAGTTGTTGTCTGCTTGCTGCTGCCTCTTTTTTTTTTTTTTAACCAGAGCACATTTTTGGTGCCTGAGGGGGTGACGAACTCTTTGCTCTGTGGGAACATTATATTTTGAGCAGCTGACAGTTGAGGGGAAACAGTGACTGAAGGTTCTGATGTCCATTAGGAACATTAATTCATGTGAGTTTTACGAGTTGAGCGCAAGAGCTGTGTATTCATGTCTCAAAAATAAAAAAATATGAGACAGAGGACGCAGCTGGCCATTTTTTAAAATTTGTTAACCTTTTTTTTCTTCTGCTTCAGAGGAAAAAAACAGATAACATGTGTTCTGATACTAGATCTAAAAAGAGCCAGGTGTTTGGTTTTTTCTCCTCTGTCACAGTTGCATACTTAACATCTGCCTCCTCATGGGATTCAATTATTACACAGTATTGCATTGCAGTCACATAGTAACAGTTAGTAATGTTAGCTGTTAGAAATCTTATGGCACAAAGTTACACACAAATACTTACAAAGGCTGAAATTAGAGCTGGCTAAATTGTGGGGTTTGCATCAAAAAGTCTCATTTGTGATGCTCCGGTCACGCAAGTAAAGGTTTTTGTAGTAAATAAAGTAAGGCTTACTTACTTATGACACAGGTGAGGTGAGCAGCTGAAACACCTACTTTACACAGGTGAGGTGAGCAGCTGAAAAAAGTGTTAACAGCTCTCTGTGTTCTCTCTTTTCTCTCCTCACCTTCATAATTTGGCCTTATTTCAACTGCATCTGAATCTCATATGATTGCATTAAGCTGTGTTTACGCCATTACGAATAAAAAGGATAAAACACAGCAATGCATAACTAAAAGTGTATTCTTTGCTGACATAAAATCAGACAAAAACACAAATAACTGACAAATGATTAATGGTAATGTTGTGTATTGATGTGCTCAGTGATTAAACTGAAGACCAACAGTCTAGGAAAATAAGAGGTCATATGAGGAGAAACTGAAAACAGTTTTATTATTTTGTTAATGAGGATATAAACATTCTAAAAGCTATAAATTTGGAAGAGATCCACAGGACAGCCTGTGAAGATCAGAAGTACAGAGCTGTACATCCATGTCTACTTTCATCCAGTTAATTACCCCATCATTTTTTAAACAATTATAGTAATTAAAAATGCATGTGAAACCAACATCCATGCAACGACACTGAGGAGAAAACTCGAAACTCTTCAGGTTTTGAGCTCAGGAATAAAACCAAGAAACAATTTTACATTTCATTTTTTTCCACTGATTTTTCTTTCACACAAAGCGCTCACATGTCATTTGAATATTGGCTGAGCTATTGTTTGTTAGTTATCATTGTGTTAACATTCCTCCTCATGATTGCTGACATGCTGTTTTAGATTAAATTAAGTCTGCATGTGGTTTTTCACCTCAGCTGGTGAGAAAGCACAAGAAAAGAACGAAAGCAATAAAAAAAATATCTAAATCTCTATATTTATGGTAAAAACTTTTAACGATGCTGCTACAATTATCATTTGTGGTCATTTAAAGCTTTTTAAATAGCAGTTTAGTTTAATGTTATCTTAACAAATTATTGCTCTGACCAAGCCACGTCTATAGACTCAGACTATAGATTCAAGAAATCAGCCTTCCAAAACAAAGATGGGCACATGTGTTGCTCACATGTGAACCTACATGAAAGATATCGGCTGTGAACCACCAGCCTGTTTAAATTACAGAATTCAGTTGCTGTTGAACTCACCAAGACAATGCATAGTGAATTTACAACTTCCTGATGGGAGGGATGTAGGACAGATACACATACACTCACATACATGATAAATGATATAACATGCATACAAGAGAGCAGCATGAATAAACCTTGACAAACTTAAGAATGCACACAGATGTTTAAGCACTGACTGTTTTTTCACTTTTTTGTTTTTTTTTTTACTTTAAAGGAAGATCCTCATCAAACTCTGTTTTATTCACTTTGATAAAAACTGTAATAATTTGCAAATAGTAACATGAAAGTTTACTTAATAATGAGTGCCAGAGTTTTGGGGACCAGAGTTTAAATTTAATTTGTAAAAAAAACAAGTGCTCTGTTTATGATTGAAATCAAAAATAGAATTGGCTGTGACAAGATAAAAACAGGATACGAAAAGGAGCAAGAGCCTGCATTACCTCCACATGTGTGTCAGCCTGTTCCTACTTTGTGGTATTTGTGCAGGATGGATGCTGGAAACCTGTCAGACTGGTGATGAGACTAATGTTTATCAAATGCTTCTCTTCAGGCTCACAGTGGCCATCTGAACTCATGCAGAATCTGGCGACAGTCAGAATAATGAAATGAGTAATAAAAAGGCAGCATGAAAGATTGTGAATAAGTTACTATTTAGTTAACTACTCATGATGGTTTGCATGCTGACTTTTAAAGCCCGCAGGCTTTTTTCATGTGCCTAAAAAAATACAATTTAGCGTTCATTAGTAGCACATTTCAGCGAAGCTAATCATTTCAAGATCTCCACAAAATGTTTAAATTATGAGGGTTATAAAATGTTTTGATGAACTTAAGGCCACAGTGGTATAAACACACTGTGCTCCTCCAGTCTCATGACTCGTCAGTTCTCTCCGTCTGAGAGTGGATTTGGTGCCATCTGCAGATCACTGGTGCTCTCCTCCTCTCACCATTGTGCACAGTTTGTTGTATTGGTATTGTCATATTGGTTTTGGTTTAAGGAGAATTTATAAATAAAACTACATACATTTATCTTTCTTGTAAAAGGATGCCTTATGTGTCTGCTTTAAATTAATATGCCATAAATGCTATTATTTTTAGAGCTTTATAAATGGTCAACAAAATAAAAAGGATATGAGATGATTTTCAAAATGTTTTTTTTTCCATAGTAAATAAATCAACAAAAAAACATATTGCAGCTAAAATCTTTATGTACACAGATCAAATCTCTGCCATTTCTAATTTTTAATTTTTTTCTTAGCTTATCTTTTTAAAAATAAAATGAAAAATTAAAGTTTGGATTAGAAGCTCTTTATATATATTGTTTTCTATGTTGAATATAGTCTGATTCCATGTTTATCAAATCTGCAACAAATCTTACATTTTGTTTTACTTGTGTTATTTTTATTGTTTGTTTGAGTTGTTTGTTCCAACGACTTTTGACATTTCAGAACTTTTTACAATAGGTCAACATGTGTTGTAACTAAAATGAGAAGAAATCTGGAAGAAGCACAGAAAAAACACAAGGAATTCTCAGGTATCATGTGCATTACGCTGGACCCCCTCCTGAGAACTAGGGTATCCAATAAATCATTTAGTCATTAATATTAATTCTAGGCAACAAACAATTTTTTAAACTGTGGAAACATCCTCAAATGACTACATTTTGCAAAACAAATTTCCAGCAGACTGGTAATTCCCCATCTCTTTTATTTCAATTTTTCTGGGCCTGTCTCATGACTCAGAGCCTCAGCAGGCAGATCTGTTCTCCACTCCTGCCATCAGAAGCCTGTAAACATGGAAAGACCACATGATGCATCAAAGTGGTCACCTCTTGAACACATTAATCTGACTAGTGTTAGGTCCTCTATGAGAAATCATGCAGTAATATGACTGTCTCAATATAGAATATCTAATAATATAGTCAATAAAAGTTATTTGATTCTATCTGTTTTGCTTTGCTTTCTATCAAATTGTGGTAATTGATAAAAAATCTTTTTGTTGGTTTTTAGCTTGTTGAATAAACTTATAAGGTGACCAGGAATCAGTTAACGTAATAACTTCATGATAATTCGTTACTTTGTTTAGATGCATATATTTTGAAGTTTTTACCGGAGGAAGCAGTATGCTGTAATGTCCTTATTGCTGATAACTTTATGAATTTAAATGTTGCAGTTCCTCGTTTTGACCACTAGAGGACAATAAATGCTCACAGCTTGCTATAAGACCCTTCACAGTTAAACAGTTCTCGGTTGCGTTGCTAGCTAGGCTAACGGTGCTTTCATGTGCTTAATGCTTCATGTTTACCATTATTTCCTTTTTGTAATTCCAAATTATATTTCCATGAAACAAAGAGACTAGCAGGCAGCCATATTTGGGCTAAAAGTTACCTTGCCGATATATACCAGAAATTTAAGGATGCGTATTCTGATTAGCTTTTGAATTATGGAAATTTAGGTATAGGATCATGTCTCATGAAGAGGTAAATCCAAAGTGCCAGAGAAGTGGGCTATGAAGCTTAGCTACCTCCGTCTTTCACGTTACTCGTGTCTTGCATTTGTAGGGGTTCTTTAATTGCCATAATTATAGTTGTACCATATATGTATTGCTGTATTTAGTGCGGAGCTTTTTCGTTATTTGAATTATCTGGTCATGCTTATTGATACGTTCAGTCGTTTGTGAGGAATAGGTACAAATGTGAAACTCAAAATTCTTCTCCCTAAAAGCACGCAGAATCGTCACTGTAACAGTTCCGGAAGAATTAACATAAACTGAAAAACTTTTATTTGGTGAGTGTATTTTGAAAGTGTACAACAGAAACCCTGGTATATTGCATTGAGTTCAACTTGACTCCTTTAAAGGTTTTGCAGTTACTCATTTTCACCACAAGATGGCAGTAAAATCTGCAGTTTCCTTATTTAATTGGTCAGCTGAGAGCCATCAAACATACTGAATATTGGAGCCTTCTTTGGTCGCCTTGTGTTGTGGGGTGTTTGTTTACTGTCCTCCAGTGGTCACAAAGATGAACTGCAACACGACCTTAGCTAAACTTACGTCACTACAGGCATTACCAATACTTCCTTTTAATGCTTTCAAAATAAAACTAAGCAAAGCTATTGTGGTGGTCATGTTGCTGTGGTTAAAAAGAGAAGCAGTGAAACATCCTGTCGGGATATGTTTGTTTCGACAAGTCAGTACTGTTTGGAGCTACGTTGATCTGTGTGACATCACTAACACTTACTCCACTTTGGGAAGTCGTGAAATGGTCCGTCGTTAACTACCAACAGACCACAACCGTACTGACGAAGACGGGGACCGACTCAAGGTCAAACGTTGTTCGATTACAGAAGGATCCGATTTGACAGGAGCACCGTACATTAGCATCAACACAGCTAACTGGCTAATTAAGCTTTTCTTTTGAGTTTTTTCGCTCATTGGGGTAAGTGTGGAAGACGTTGGCTTGTGAAGAAACTAATGCACACTGACTTTTAGTAGTCGTGTTATGTTAACAGACTTGCAGTGTTAAGTTAATGTTGATGTAGGTAACTTAACGGTTCAATGGCATCATGGCGTAACAGGTGAGCTCGTGAGCAGAAACGGTTCCAGTAGTTGCTGTGTTAGCAACTTTATCATCAGCATTAGCTCAAATTAGCCAGTTACTTTTACGTAGGCTACCTATATTATAGCAGATAAATAACGCATATAACTGGTGTTAATCTGCTCACAGTAGAGAAACGGTATTTATCAAAAGTCAAAGAGACTTCAGTGTGAGTTCAGCGTCAGTTCAAACGAACATGCTACGTCGTTCTAAGCTGTATGATGGGATTCCTGGCTGTGGATAAAGTGAGCTTAACACTGGGGCTCAAGTTAAGTAAGCAGTAAAATGCAAGTAGAACAAGCTGTAGTTCCAAGTAAAGATTTTAAGAAATGAGTCGAAATGTAGCTCGTGTGACCGTGTGCCCTCTCCCAGTGTTGTACAGTGTATGCGATGTGTCACTGTCAGTCCATGTTTGGATGGATACAACAAGTTGCTATCAAAGCTTTATTGTAAATATCTTGTTTCAGAGGGAATGGAGAAAGCTAAACAAGATGCATTCGACCATGCCAGACTACAGGTGATCAAAGATGGCTATGAGAGGGCCTTTGAGTGCATCAATAAGGGACTCACAGCAGATGAAGTTGGAAACAAGACACAAGCCCTTGAGCTCTACAAGCAAGGGCGTCAGCACCTGCTCAGGGCCATCAGTGTGCCTTCACAGGGAGAGGAATGTGTCGGCAGCTCCTGGGAGTCCGCCAGACAGATGCAACAGAAGATGCAAGAGACACTAAATAACATCACCACTCGCCTTGCCATACTAGAGACCAGTTCTGATGCCGGATCTGCACCTGCACTGAATGCCAGCAGTGAGCCCGGCCCCGGGGCTTCAAACACACCTTCACAAGCTCTCTACCCATCACTGCCTACCAAAAAGAAGCCAGAAAGGCCAGATCCACCAAACCAACTTTCTGCTAATGGGCAGGCAGCAGGAGCTGTTGGAGGCATGCCTTCGTGCAAGGGTGAGGGTCTCCCACTCTCACCTACCAGACAGCTCATGGTTCCAGCCGAACAGCCTCCAGCTTACTCTCCTCAAGCAGCTGATGGCCACATGTCTATCTCATACGGAACAGATGCAGGAGAAATGTCATTGGTGGGGGATGAGTTCTACAGTCGCACATCTAACTCAATACCATCTCCTCAGAGCATGGGGGAAGATGGAGAGGAGCTGCTGTACATTCCTCATGGTGTTCAGATATTCTTTGTCACACCTGAAGGGCAGGTGAGCGCTCCCTCGTACCCTGGCTACCTGCGGCTGGTGAAGTTTACCAGTGATCACTCTGACAATATGCCCAACCGACCACCAGCATTTCTGCAGGTAAGAGAAAATAAATAAAATCTCCTTGGTTTTGTAACACACCAAAACACTCTGTGATACAAAGCTTAAAGAATGAGCCAGTCTCATGGCCGTTGATTCCTTGTGCCCTTTAACCTGATTTTGTAAGATGTTTACACGACTCACCAGGACCTCATCGCCGATGAGTCATCAGCACTAGGAGATAAGCTTGTTGACGATCTTTGTCCCTCTATCGATAGACATAATCATGTGAGAGCTGTTTACTTAGTGCCCTAATCCTAGTGGGTTTATGGATATGATATCATTCTTTCCAGAAGCTGCTCATCAGTGTCATAACTGTCTCAAACTGGACAGAGATAAAACCCTCAGTTATGAGCAACTGGATATTAAATTTCTCCATGTTCTATAACACGGTTATCCCAATAGTATCCATTCAAGGAAATATGCTTTATGTTCCAAACATTTTTCAATTTAAATAAAATTAACCTGATACAACAGTGTTATTGTCATAATGTTGTAATAATGATTTCCTGTAATAGTTTTTTACTCTTCATGTGTTGCCACTATAAGCAAAGCTTTTTTTGCTTTAAGCATGGCACTTGAGTTATACAGTAAAAAATAGTTAGATTTTCTCATTCTGATGCAATCACACGTAGAAGCACTGCAATAAATCCTGCATGAATGAGGCCAACAAGTTAATTAAGAGGACAGCTGAAATTTGAATCTTCCCAAACATCTGCAGTCACTGTTAGACCCAACACATTCAAGAAGACAGGAAACCAAGATGATTTGTTAAAGTGATTCTGTTTTTCATTGACAGCATCTGTCTTCTCCTGCTGAAGCCACTGTCCTCTTCTCTGTCAGAGGTCTTGTTAGTAATGTGAATTATGCTTTTAATGGCCATCATTTTGCTGGGTTGTCTTGTATTTCTAGTATCACACTGGAGTAATCCTGCTGTAGCAGTTCTAACTGACAGTGATTCAACAAATGCAACCCCTGCAATTGAATTTAACAGTTTAGGATTATTTAGCACTGTGCCTCTGTGTTCCTGTAATGTATAAATGTTTACATTCCTCAAACACACCAGGTGTATGTTTATCTGTTGTGATGTGACTTAATCACTAAGAAGCACACAATAATGTCCACTGTTACTTTGTTCACAGAAAGTACACAAACCATCAGGCCTTTGATTAGTTTGTAAATGTGGGTGTCATGATATGTAAACAGTACAGCAGGTCAAAAGATAAGGAATAACATGAAATCTTGTAAATGTTGTGACTTATGTTTCTGTTATAAGAAGGATAACTCAATAGCTTGTCTGATTTATTCAATTTTTCATACTTTGAACTTTTTTCCTATTTTTTTTTTTAAATCAATAATTTCCCCTGTTTCAAACAGCCAGCACACTGACACTTGGGATCATGAGACTTAAATTTGACTCTTCATTGGGGAATTTCCCAGGTGGCATAGCCAAAGGGTGACGTCAGTGATTCACATGAGTGCAAGTAATTATCAACACCCGGCTTACACTGTTATGCCCTATAATCCTGTTAGACATGCAGCAGTCAGAGGGAGACTGTGTCCTCTGGTTGGTGTCCTCTCAGACAGTGACTGTGCTGCAGAGTCACCATCAACATGCAAGTCTAATGGTTTGAAAGCTGTATTTTAGAACTTTTGGCAGATCCCTCTGCACAACTCTCTACCCCTCTTACATTTGACTTCAACGTAAATTCTAACATTCTTCTTTGCTGTTTATTAGGGCACATTGTACTGACATGAACAATGAACATTAACACTAATAAACATCATCAGAACACAAATTTTTATCTATTTATTAACACATTTACAGCTTAATTCATTAATTCTTTCAACTTTCCTTTGCTTCCCAACAGGTGTGTGATTGGCTTTATCCTCTCATGGCCATGGACTCTCCAGTGTTGCTGTGTAACACTGGTGTGTTTATGTTTCCGGACATGATGGCGCCAGCTCCAGGCTATTATGTGGGGGTGGTGTTGTCCTCAGAACTGCCTGCTGCAGACAGAAGGCTGTTTGAGGACCTGCTGTCCCAAATGACAGATCTCAGGGTTCAGGTCAGTGTGGCTGTGTAGTCTGATCTGCAATAGTAATGCATATTTTGACAATCCTTGGGGATCAGATGCAAAAGGTGCCTATCAGTATTTATCAGTACAAGTGTTCTGACTCTTAATGCCATTTATTTCAGACTGGTTTCCTCCTGACCAAATGCTCAGAGAACAAAAATGTGTTTGCATAAACATTTGAAGTCACCAAAGAACTGTACACAGTGCATTTTTCACAAATCCTCTTTTGCCAGTGAGGCACACAGAGGGCTATTTTTAGGCAAATTAAGCTGAGTTTGAGTGCTCTGCTGCTGTTGGTACTGTAGCTCTGCAGCTGAGACCCTCTAATCAGTCTATTAGTTCCATAACAGTAATGTAACACTAAAAACCTAGTGTTTCCCATAAAGGCAAAACCTCTGTATTTGTTCTCATACAGTAAGACTTTTTTGGTCATAAATTTTGTTTTGAAATCTAGTTCACAGTGCAGAATGATCTAAAAGAAACAAAATGATGCAGTCTTGGCAATTTTGGCAATTTTTGTTAGCCCTAAGACACTTTCTGCCCTTGTCCAAATCAATCAACACAAACAAATTTTGCAAGTGAAAGAAACATTGCGGATTTTCAATTTGCTCTGTCCATGACAGTGATTGTAGTTGCTGCTTTACACAATGCTTTAAAGCTGCAGACTTGGAGCATTCCACACTTATTCATTGTTTTGGCCTGGCATGAAACTGTTGCTCCTACTTACTTCTGAGCTGGCACACTTTTCCAAGTCACCCCTGCCTCAGCATTGTTGGGATTTGAGACAGGCAGGTGAGCAGAATTAATCAGTTCTAATGCTCTTATCTGCAGCACTTAGCTCAACCTCAGAGCTTCAGATGACAGACAAGTGCCAGTTCAGCCATGATGGAGGCAGAGACGCTGGCCTAGATCGATGCCAAACAAAGTTGTTTTTGATGTATGCACTTAGGCTGGTTATCTGTCCTGATGGATGTCATTCCTTATCAACAAGTAGGCAGTTTTTTGATGTTTTAATTTTTGAGTGAAGTAGATGGTTTGAGGTTTTCAGCACAAAGGAAGACTGTTTTCTGACTGCTCAAAGGCAATTTAAAATGACAATCTCTTTGTAGCAAACAGATCTGGCATTGTAACAAGAAGCACAGACTAATAAGAGGAGCTATTGTGTGAATTTGGGGTTACTTGGAGACATGCATCTGAATGGAGATGTGTACTGCTTGCTTGTAGTAGCAGACAAGTTGTCCAAATGCTTTGCCTAACAAGAGAGTCTAAATGTCAGCTCATGTTGTCCGTCTTCATTTTATGAAAGCTAACCAATGTGTTTATATGATCAGGCTCCAGACGAAGCTGCAGAAACTGTTAATCTCAGTCAGAAGGTTTCCATCCCTACACCTGAGGAAACTGCAGAGGCGGCAGCGGAGGAGGATAAACCTTTGCCTGAATGGAGTGAAAAGGTGGCAAATGGGATCCTGACAGGTGAGGTTCACCTAGAATATCTTTGCCTTTAATGTGTAATAATTAGTTAAGAAAGACTCAGCATTAGAGTCAGCATGAATGTGTGATCCTGTTGTCCTCTCAGGTGCGTCCTGGCTGAGCTGGGGTCTGGTGAAGGGAGCTGAGTACACAGGCAAGGCCATTCACAAGGGAGCATCTAAACTCCGAGAACACATCACTCCAGAGGACAAACCCACCCATGTCAGTCCTACAGTCACTAAAGGGCTCCATGTTGCCAAGCAGGCGACGGGGGGAGCTGTCAAAGTCAGCCAGTTTCTAGGTGACTTACTTGTCCTCAGTCAGCATGTTTCACTGACCTTGTGTGGTTATTTGGCAGAGGATCTGTAATTGAGTGATGCTGTGTTATGACAGTGGACGGGGTGTGTGCGGTGGCTGGCTGTGTTGGGCGAGAGCTGGCTCCACACGTGAAAAAACACGGAGGCAAGCTGATCCCTGAATCTATGAAGAAAGACAAGGATGGGCGTTCCAACATAGATGGAGCCATGGTGGTGGCTGCCAGTGGAGTGCAGGGTAGAGTTCATCTACACTGATATTCTCTGAGAGAAAGTGGTTTTGTAAGAGGAGTACAAAAATATGCCTAACTTGTTTTGTATTTTTTGTGTCTGTCTAGGATTTGCAACCATGTGGACTGGTCTGGAAGTTGCAGCAAAGAACATTACTACAAGTGTAGCAGCAGAGACAGTAACCACCGTAAAACACAAGTAAGACTTCCCTTTTTATTACTTGTCTGATCACTGTCACATGCTTTAAGTAATGCAAAAAATTGCTCAACACTGCTTGCTAGACAAATTTTTTATAAGTATGTTGCAAATGACCTCTTTTATAATAGCTGCAAAATCAAACATGCACTCACTTTACTTTTTGATTTGATTTGCAGATTTAGGGGTCTACAAAACATCTGTGACCCACCTAATGAGGAGAAATGTAATTTTTCCTAATTATGCACAGCTATTAAACTCTTTGCACCTCTAATCACATGCATGACATGTGCCCCTTTATTTGGCTCTTGCACACAGCTTTCTGATATGATCAATGCTGCGACTATTTACTTCCCTTTAGAGTTGTTCCGATATCTATACCATCTTCAGAAATGACTCCAGTACTGCCTTAAATCCTGGATCTGGTTTAGACGTGTACTCAAGTCTGTGCACCAGTCTGACAGTATATAGTTTATTTATCAGAAATTTGACCCTGATTTTTTTCCATCCTGTACACCTTTAAGCAACTTAAAAGATTTTGTACTCACAAGTGTTCACCATCTCTAAATGGCATGTGACCTGCACATCTCAAAACACATCCACATGATAACAGCCAGTAGTGTAAGTTGATCTGACTGATAAAAGGTTGGTACTGGGTTTTAGCTGATAACACAAGGGAAGTATAGTGTCGGAACTTCTCTTCTTCACCTCACTTGTGGCAGTTCACATGATGGTTCTGCTTTTCACTGATTACTAAAATTTTATTATTATGAATTACAGTATTTATAGTATTTATCGCATTTTGTACTATAAATTATAATTTGAAAAATTTCCATCTTCCCTGATTGTAAAATAACTGTCAACCATTAAAAAAGTTTTTTGTAATGCAAGTATTTTTTAAGTGAGGTACCTTGGCATGTCAGGTATTTCACTGGTTAGCTAGACTTTCCCTCTAGGATTTTTAATTAAACTGTTTCTTAATTCGATTTCAATGTATGGTAATATTGTGAAAAGATATTGCACTATGATAGATGATCATATCCAAATTACCCACTCTCAGTTTTCAGTATCATAGTGGAATTAATTTTAGTAGGATTATTATTATCATTATTATTATTATTATTATTATTATTATTATTATTATTATTATTGTTATTATTAAAGTAGCAGCAGC
>JAPZDV010000024.1:20673313-20684616 GCA_029814665.1 Acanthurus lineatus | reverse complement strand
GTAGGATTATTATTATCATTATTATTATTATTATTATTATTATTATTATTATTATTATTATTGTTATTATTATTATTATTATTATTATAATTATTGTTATTATTGTTATTATTAAAGTAGCAGCAGCAGTAGAAGTAGGAAAATAAAACCATATTCTAAATTTCTTAATTTACGATACTGCATTTGCATGGGTGTAATCCCCCCATTAAAATTACAGCATGGCATCTTTGCAATCCTTGCACTGCATAATAATGAATTCTCCCCAAATCTCTTTCTCGCCTATTCTTCTGACCTCTCATCCAATCCAACTTCTTATAAAGGTATGGGGCAGCAGCGGGACAAGCCACAGACCACGCTGTCAATTCTGCCATTAATGTTGGTATCACTGCCTTCAATGTTGACAACCTGGGGATCAAAGCTGTGGTGAAAAGGACGGGCAAGCACACAGCGCAGGCCATTTTGGAAGACTACAACCTTCAGGAAAAACCAAAGAATGAAAAGCAAGTGGAGAAATCAGACAAATAGCCTGTGCCCTGCTTCATTTCTTCAGCAATGCCTTAAAGCATAATTTGTATTCCACTATTAAATAAATCCTTATTAAATATTCATTATTTATGAAACATTTTATATATTGACGAGATATATAATGTTATATGCATATCCAATAGCTTTATATAGCCCTTGAGCACTTTAACGGTTATTTAAAATAAAGGAGAGTATAAGAACATATGGACCCAAATTTAAATTAAAAAAAAAACAGGAATCTTAAATGAACTGTATATTTATCTACACTGCATTCAGGTATTATCACTGAGCTACCACCTTAACTCTGGTCTTTGTACTACAAAAGCAATTCACATCAGAACTCTGGAATCTTTTTTGTCTACATGAAGCATCTGTGTTTTTTAGTTTTGCCCAGGTAGGGTGAGTACAATTTAATGACTTAAAATTACTCACAAAGATGTTATTTGTCATCTGGAAGTTCAGATATAACTGCATCCAACAAAAATGAAAGAACTGTTTGATGTACCGTTGTTTTTCCTTGTGGGGTTAAAAATAAGAGGTCATCACTGCTACTGACTGTGCCTGCAATTATCAAATGATATGCAAAAATCTACTGTTTTGTAAAACAAGCTGTAAAAATTAAAGTCTATTATGTACTCAAGCTAGACCTTCTCTTAAATGGACAAGGGTCACTAAAATGTTAGTGCCTCCCTACTGCAAGTCTGAGGAGTCTAAAACAGATTATTTTTGTGTTCTGCCGCAGTTTGCATTGCTGTCTCCTGCATTTTAGTTGCATTTTGGCCTCGTATCTTCAAGATGTTAATGTTTATATGAGCGATTTTGATGTAGTAACAGAACTTTTAACAAAATGTGAGTTTTGAGGTGTGATGCTGACTTTGTTTCCAGCTTTTTTTTTTAAATGATCTGGTTTGTCTCTTCTTAAACTCAAGCTTTAAGACTGCCAACTTCATTCTAGATACTGAAACCTTTTCAAAATAAAATATTTCCAGAAACAAAACCTTTTTTTAAGTTTTGGGGATTAATTACCTCTGGCATTTTTTTTTAAATCATCCTGATAAAGTCATGCCTTGTATGCTATGTTAGTGCATACACATGCACCAAAGCAAATTATATTGTAGTTTTTAGTGTTTGGTCTTTAGATTCTATTGCTGAAACTTTGTCAGCTTAACCTACCAGAGAGGAATCTACCTCTCTCAGTTTTACAGGGGGTATAATGTTTGTTTCCAAACATAGGGCAAAGGCTTAGTTTAAGTCCAATGGTGAGCGACATGTTGGTTCCTGTGTGGTTTCCAAATATTTTTAGAAAATGCAGCTAAATGTTGACACGAAAGAGGAAGAGGAAGGTAATAAATGTAGAGGTCAGGTTTCATTCAGTTACTTTATACTGACTGAAACAGGGCAGAAAGAAATCAATCCTGGCCCATTGGCAGCATTTGTCCCTGAGAAACAGCTGATTTGTCCAACAGCACTGATGGAGCATGCACTGTGGTCAACCTGTCAGCTGGGGGAAGCATTTGATCCATTGTCAGGGTGTTGGTTATTGTTAAAGAGGGCTGATTTACTTGTTTAAAGATCTGCTAAATGCATCTTCTTGAGACACAATCTGATATTAAATACTATGTCAGCAAACTTACACTGCAGATTTTCAAACAAATACATTGTTATACATTGCTTGTAGGACAGTCAATGCCTCAACAAAAAACAAACAAACAAAAAACAATGTGGTTGTCCTCTTTAGCCTGAATGTTCTTAAATGGGAAAAATACAAAACTTTTACTTTTATCCTTTAAAAAATAATCAAAAGCTAAAAAATTTAACTTTCTCAACCTAAATTACTGTAGGGCATGAACTGTTTTGTAACATTCGTTTTGCATTCCTTCTCTACATGGTTTTTAACTTACCAAATATTATTCCCGACCACTTATTATCACTGAGTCACAAAATTATGACAAACGTACTTTTGAATTATATTAAAAGGATGTCAAAGACCTACCTACCTAGACAGTGTATTCGAAGGCACAGTCTACTTCAGGTAGCTATTGTACCTTACAGTTAGCTCTGCTGTGGTTGTCCTATCTGAATGACCTTTGACAAAGGACTTAAGTTTCCACATATTCAAGCTCTTTTTTCTGTTTCTTGCAAAAATGAGAGCATCCTTGGAGTTCACTCTCCTTTTCAGAAGCGAAATGTTACCTTCCATTGGCAGATTTATCTATTAACTCATCCTGTGAAAGAACTGCAGTCAGAAATATACAGTTATCATACATTTGTTGAGCTTTGAATGTGCCATAATTTCTGAAGTTACATCTAAATATCAACTGAAAAGCTGCATTGGAAGGGCAATAATGGGGGTAAAATGGGATAAAACTTTTATGTATATTATTATAGAAGATCATATTGTAGAGTATCTAGACCAATTCTTCATACTCTATGGTTGAACACCACAACAAAACCTGTTGATATTAACAAAAAACTCTCAACATTAAATAATAGGAGAAAATTAGGGGGAAAAAATCTGCCAATTTTTCAATACTTCACAGTATGTCCACTATTTTAATTTCTTTTGGCTTAACACCCTACTCAGCAAACTCTGACCCTCTGTGAATAACCTTCCATATTTGGAGGAAAAGTACATTATACCTTCAGCAGGCCAGCTGGACAAACGCCCTGTAATAAAGTAATTGATTGCATCTGGTTAAATAGTTCAAAAATGCTGATAGCCAAAAAAGTAGTGTCTAAACCCACTCACACATTAAGTATTTGATTGTAGAAGTCGGCCCTAGGCATATTAAAGTATGACAGGTTACTGTGGTGATTTTGATACAAAAATAAGTGTAAAATAATTCATACGGTGGTCTTCCGTTCATACTGAAGTAATGTTTGTTAGTTCCCTTGTTGAATGCGACCGTCTAACGCATATTACGCTCATTCACGTGCTTGACTGAATCAATTAACTGATTACAAAGTATCCACACCTGGGTGAGTTTGTCTACAAACAGGAAAGACACAGAGGAATATCAAATTTATCAAATCACATAGTGCACTATTAGTTGTGTGTGAATTTTAGATACCCATTTTCCAGCAGCGTAATAAAAAATAGGCTAACTGTTTTAATCAAAGTAAACAAATATCTGCTTTTTTAAAACAGCTGTATGCTAGGCTTAGCATGGCTGTTAGCTCAATACATACTAGTTAGCTAAAGCTACATTGTTTTAAGGTAAGTGAAGAAATGTAAACATTGTATATAAGAGGAGGTGAGTCGTCGTTCGTATTTGCAATATGTCTGATGACACTTTAACCCAACGCTTTGACCCACTGAGCATCAGTCATTTTGCTGGCTCGCCTGTAAAGTGAGGTGTGCTTGAAGCCTGCTATGGTGCAATATATTTGGGAAACACCTGCCAGCCAACCGAGAAACGACATGAGTGGTGAGCTAATTGAACGCTTTCCTGTAATTGTGAGCTAACTTGGCAATTGTGTTTACTTTTTCATTATTAATATCATTATTGTTACGTAAATAGACCAAAAGATATTGCCTAGGCCGGTTAACCTAAACGCGGACGCGTAACGCATAACGAGGGCGCGCACTGACTGTTACGTGCACGAGGATTGCTGACACCCGAGCGGTCCGGCGTAAATCACTGCAATGGCAGAAGAGGAGGGGAGGGTGGAGGACACCGGCTACAGCCCTGCCTCCTCTGCATGTGAGCACACAGCAAAGCAGACACACGGCAAGCAGGCAGACAGAGCATCGTCACAGGGGCAACAAAGGGACGCATGTTTTATCTAAGGTATCCCAATTATTAATGATTTATTAAGAAGTTCGGCTTGCAGACCCTCGTTCTATTGCATCTGTCCTGTCCTCACCATAAAGGTAAGAGCGATTGCAGAGAGAAATATACATACAGTCTTCTTTTTCTGTTCTGTTGATTTTTAACGTTAATTGTTTACACATAAGCATAAGCTTTCAGCCAATTCGCCTAAACAGGTTTATAATGCTAATCTTGTGTTTTACACTACAAACACATGTTAATGTCAAAGCCATTTATGTCATTATAAAAACTGTGATGAGACTCACTAGGGAGCATGAAATGGGTGTGACATGTTACTTCATAACGTGTGCATGAGCAGCAGTAGCAGCATCAGTGTTTGTAACAGTGCTATACCAAGAGTGTAAGCAAGGTGACAGACACAGCCCAATTTCTGTCTTGTATTATGTTAGCTTGGAGTGAAAGAGATTTTTTGAAAAGTAAGCATTCTCCTTGTATTTTAAGGTATTGTAGCACTGCACAATTATGGAGCTGGAGCACTTTGATGAGCGTGACAAGGCTCAGAGATACACCCGGCGGGGTTCAAGGGGGAATGGGCTCCCCAGTCCAACCCATAGCGCTCACTGCAGCCTGTACAGAACCAGGACACTGCAAGCACTGAGCTCGGAAAAGAAGGCCAAGAAAATCCGCTTCTACCGCAATGGGGACCGCTACTTCAAAGGCATTGTGTATGCCATTTCTCAGGAGAGATTTAGGTCCATAGAGGCACTCCTGGCTGACCTCACAAGATCATTGTCAGACAATGTTAACTTGCCTCAAGGGGTGCGAACCATATATACCATTGATGGGACAACAAAGATCTCCAGTATGGACCAGTTAGTTGAGGGTGAGTAATGTTCCTGAACTATTATAAGTTCCACCCAGATTTAGTTCATAATTAGTAATATGAAATCATTTAGTGATAGACTTAATTAAAATTAACAGCAGATGAAGATCAAAACAAAAAGCATGATTTCCTTAGTCTTTCAGAGCAGAAGTAGCTTGATTTACACCATCCTGTGATATGTGTTTATTTATGTGTCTGCATATTTTTGTGGGAAAATGACATAATCCCTTTTTATGTCTTAACTTTCTGCAGGAGAGAGCTATGTTTGTGCATCCATAGAGCCCTACAAGAAGCTAGACTACACAAAGAATGTAAATCCCAACTGGTCGGTTGGTGCTAGGACTGCTGTGTCTAGCCGTGACCCCTCTTCCCTTGGTAGCGCGAAGGGTGGGTATCCAGAAACCAGAGAGAGCAAGGACTTTATTAAGCCCAAACTGGTTACCATTGTTCGCAGTGGAGTAAAGCCTCGCAAGGCTGTACGGATCTTACTTAACAAGAAGACTGCGCACTCCTTTGAGCAAGTCTTGACTGACATAACAGATGCCATTAAGCTGGACTCTGGAGTTGTCAGAAGGCTATATACTGTTGACGGCAAGATGGTAGGTGTTGAAATGTTATATCATCATATCAAGTGATGATTACATGATCCTCAATTAAGCTAATTTTTTTACTAAGATATTTTCAAAAGTGTTTTTAAGTAAGTTAAACTACACAACACTCAAATTTTACAATGCCTTCAAGAGTCCAGTATGCTCCCAATATAAGAGCACAGATAAAATATACCCCATAGAATAACGGGTGAAGGTAAACTGTCATTTGCTTAAACATCAGAAATTGTGATGCACTGCAGTCTTGTGACCAATGACAAAGGACCAATGACAGATTATGTGTGTAACGCTACTGTCTTGTGGTCAACCACGGTAAAGGACACAGCCAGTATTATGCTTTAAATCAAAACACCTGTATGTTGAGAAACTGGGTTATTCTGTGTAACAGTAGTTTTAGCAGTTTTATCTGCTCAAGCTTTCCAAAGTCATATTGACCTTTGCCCATTCTCTGTCAGTGCATGTCTATTCCTGATGCATGCTCCACATCAATGGTGACATTCAAAAGCACAGTCAGTGACTAGCACTAAACTAAGCATGGCTTGTTTGACTAACCTCTCAGTGAATACTTTGTTTAGTTTGATGAACTTAATCTGATGGGTTGTGATGCAGTTGGGTAGGTTAGTTGCACATTTGTAGCCAACATTGGTCAAGCTGTATTTTTTAAAAGGAAACTTAATTCCTATGTACTTGAGAGACGTTATCCTATACTAAGTCCATATTCTAGTTTGGTCCACACTTTATAGCAACAAACAAACATCCACAATTAACTAGTTATTACTTATTAGCATACATTTTGTTATCATACTGGCTCTGTATTTGTCATTATTAAGCACATATTAATACCTTATTCTGTGGGTTAGGGCTATTAATGGTTAGTAAGTAAAAGGTACTTGCAAGGTTTCCTCTTGGTTAATAGCTTCATAGTCTTAGAATATAATCATGTAGTTGTAGAATACAACATTGATAAGTGTTTTATGATGAGATAAAAAGAGCTATTATGCAACTAACATGCATTATAATAAGCAAGAAGTCAGTGATGAATGTCTACCTTAATAGGTGTTATCCTAGTTTGTTCATTTACAGTATGGGTACTTCAAACTAAAGCTTTGAAAATGAATGTTTAATTCATAAGTCAGAACAAAGCATCTAGGACAAACTTAAGTGCTCTATACCTGAGAGAGGGCCATTATCTAATGCCTTTTCTCCACCATTTATATGTCAGTTGCCAGAAGGGTGAAAGAGATGAGGATGTTTTGTTGGATAAAAGGCTCAGAGGACTGGCATAAACTTTCACACAAGCATCTGTCCATAGTTTGCCCTATGCAGCGCTTAGCCACATTTCATTGTGGAGACAGGCATTGGTATTGTGGTTTAATTGTTTTCTTAGCATTCTTTCTTTCCATTTATTGTAATGTATCACTCATAGGAAGCTCATCTTAGCACTCTACATGTGTGGCAGTGTTTGTACACATTTACATTCAACACACGTTGAGTTTAATTCACACAGTGACTCAATTTTGAGGTTTCAGAAAAGAGAGAACTTGACATCAGAGGTTGTTTGCTCTATTCTTCAAATTGCTTCCTTACCCAAAGACAGTCAGCCCAGTAGGTTCACAGTCAACTGGGAACGTTTGCTAAATGTATTACAAGAAATAGGTTTCTAGGACTCTGTGTCTTATTTCAACCATACAGTAGCAAATTAATGAATGATACTCACTCAGTAACTCAGTACCAGGCAGGAAATCTGCCTTGGCACCTAAATAACAAACTGCTTGCTTTCTTTTTTATTGAATGTGCATTGAACTAAACCTGAACCTGAATGGACAACAGTGATTATTTACATAATTACACAAACAAAAATATAAAAGGTGTCTTTTCTCACATTACAAGTAACCATATAACATACTGATAAACATTCTACTAAATATTATCAAAGTGACAGAGAATTTTGAATATACTTTGTGGGAAGACATTGATGGACAACACTTAAAGAGTTTACCAAGCAAATTTGTTGCAAAATATCCTACAAAAATAATCATTCCCTAAAATAACTTATTCATAAACTCTATCACCTGGACTTCACATTAGTAACCTTATCACAATATATAATGAGTTTTTTAGTTCCCTCTGACGGTTTCTATGGTGACATGGTTTCCTGAGCTGGTTGCTAAGGAACAGCCTCTGCGGCAGAGCGGTGCAGTAGTGATGTCAGGTCTGTAGGTGTAGTGTGAGAGGGCTCGTACTGTAGATGCAGTGCTTGGTCTTTCAATGTTATAACACACATGCCAACAAGATTGAGCACATGGCTGAAGTATAACCCTAGGACATGACCCATTCTGTGTTCATGACTGAAGAGGGATCATTTGTGGTTTTTCACACCAACATACAAATCTGCTTTCACAAATCCTCTAATTTATTTTAGGAAACCAGATATTTTGGCAAAGAATAAATGGACATGAAATTGAAATTTCTGGTTAGGGTTCTTTATTATTTATCTTAAATAAAATGCTAGTTATCAAAGCTTCTTCGGTTTAGTGGTTTTATATTATCTATGCCGTCCTGTTAATAAGCTGATGTGCTTGGCTGTGCAGTCCTGTGCTCCACTTTCTGTGGTTCTCTAGTTTTTGCCATGTTGTGACTCCAGATGGCCGAAGACACCCCTGTTGGCATCAAAGGGCCTGTTTTCATGGGTGTTTAACCTGTAAATTGCCTCTTTTTGGCTGAGACAACAACTGTGGAGCAATATTTAATTCTAGTGAGTTTGTTTTAAAACATGACCAGTTGGTAGAAATCCGGCCATAATGTCTTAATCAGCCTATGCCATATGTTAGCTTAAAATGGTTTCACTGCTTTATGTATTTCTTCTGTGTCTTCAACCGTGAATTATTATTATTTTATTTAGTCATTCTCCTCTTGATACCACTACGAAAAAGGAAATGGACTAAAGTTGTTTGTGATTTACTTTGCATTTAAATTTGATTTTGAACTCAAACTCTAGTTTTTAATTCTACTATATTTAACTCTACTTGTTTATCCTCCATTCTGCTGACTCACTCCAGAATAATGTTCTGCAGTGAGAGTCAGGTTCATCGCAGCTAAATGGACACAACATAGTTAGTGATGCTGGGCTGCACTCTATAAAACTTAGATGACTGATCATTGATTATCCATATATTATTCACACTAAAAGAATTGCAAATAATATGTAGATAGAAGTGAGAGTAGCAAAAGAGTTATCCAGAGTTAGAGTTATCCAGCAGAAAAAGCCTTTTGGCAAGAAAAACAGGTTTGGCGTGGTGTGATCCTGCTGTTGTATGTGGGATGAAGCAGAGAATATTTGCATGACTGAATGTGTCTGAAGAGACTAATCTCACGATGTTCCAATTCCTACTGTAATGGATATTGCTCTGTACTGTAATTGTATTATGCACACCACTAACGTCTCTGTGTGGTAGTCAACACTTCTTACAATAGATTGCGACATCCACCACCCAGAGGACAGAGCCTGGCTTGACAGGAGTGCACGAAAGCAAAGGCCTAATTGTCAGTAGACATGATTAACCAGTCCATTTATGCTTTGGAAATTAGAGACACAGAAAAAGTTTTTTATGAGAATTTATGCTGCCTTGTGTACCAGACAGCAAAACCAACCCTATTTTTGTCATTTCATTAATTTATTTTTCACGCTGAGCTTAAATACTGTCATTTCCTGGTTTGGCTGATGTGTGCTTATAGTAAATCTTTATTGGCCTCTTCTCATACCACAGATGTCTTTTCTACATGAAGCATTCCAACTATTGGTCTTTTAAAAAAATCAGTTGAATTTGCAAAGTTTTTAAGCTGATGATTGAATATATTCTCCTGAATTTGTTGGCATTATAATATAAGCATTTCATTTTTGGATTAGGAAGTTAGCATTTAAAATAATTAACAATGTTTGGACTAACTACCTTTTGGTTCAAATTTTATATGTAAAATGTGCATAGTCCTCTGTGCTAAAATAAATGCAATTTAATATTAGAAATACTATTGC
The DNA here is from genome assembly GCA_029814665.1 of Acanthurus lineatus. Taxonomy (NCBI): domain Eukaryota; kingdom Metazoa; phylum Chordata; class Actinopteri; order Acanthuriformes; family Acanthuridae; genus Acanthurus; species Acanthurus lineatus. The sequence goes on along the minus strand of JAPZDV010000024.1, from coordinate 20,674,794 downwards.
TTGTAATGAACAGTTCTTTTTTTCTTGTGATGGAATAAATAATACTTAAACTCTGCCATTTTAAACCACTTACTGTGACTAAATGGGAGAAAGAAGGTTGAAGGAGATATGGAGGCTGTCTGGCTTATCTCACACCTACTGCTGCGACTTGGCTGTTAAACACAGAGCAGTGACTTGCTCAGTGTTCTACTGAATTTGGCACAGAGAAGAAATTTTCTGTAATCCTGTTTTTGTTCTAATGCTTGAGCTTAAGTAAAAGTTGCTGATTTACTAAATTTGGAATACTGCAGAAACTTTACATCATGTCAGCTGAGTCCTGTAAGCTATGTTTATTGGAATTGTACAACCTGCTTATTTTAACTTAATTAATCCTTTTGGGCTGATAATTTGTATTACCGTGAATAACAGTCCTGCTCATTGATTATCTGTTTGATTTGACATGACTTTTACATAGTATATTGACACATATTATGTCATTTTATGCAGTCTTCCAAGGTAGTCCTTCATGGCATGACTGTTCTCATATCCCACTGAAAAATTTAGTCAGCAAGCCAGCCTTTTTGAATAACTATTTGAATGGTCTTTTTTCTACTTGAAGTCAGACATTGTTGAAACTACTAAGGGCTAAATATAGAAACTAAAGAGAAGGACAGAATAATTTGGTATGCTGAAAATGTGTGACTAATAAAATAGCATTTGTGTGTTACTTTGTGCTTAGCTTGTGGGTGTGCCATCATGGATGTGTTTTCAGAATGCTGACTTCATTATTCATGAAATCATTTTATTACAGTGTAAGAATTATTAATGTAAAATGAACTACAAACATCAGGGTGTTTAGTCTATCACTTCAGAAAGAATATCAGCACCCTGGAGAGCTCTACCTGGCTTTTGGTAGAGATTTGTTTATAACTAGTTTGTGTCCTGGCATGCATATCTCCCATTGTGTTTTCTGTCTTCAGCAGTGTCTGTGCTTGAGGAAATCATAGATGAAAACCCTGGTGATCAATATTAGCACAGGATGCTTCAGAACTGCAAGGAGTGTTTGTGCCTGTCTGTGTGCTGAGGGGGATGGTAGACCTGATGGAGCTGCTGTGTCACTGAGCCAGCAGGCATAAGTAATCAATATAACACAACAGATTCTTGATTGCCCTAGTTTTGCTGTTCCATCATAAGTTTGAGGCTCTCTGTGTCCTAGTATTTGACACACACTACTGTATGTGTTAATCTCATTTTAAAATTGCATTTGAAAAACAGTGACTTTAATAAAATCGGTTATCCGCATTTGGCTCAAGCTTAGGCAATTCAGATATTGTTGATCTTAAAATAGATACTATTCTTTTGTTAAGAGAATGTGCACTGATTGGATCTGTTAATGGCTTTTGCTCTTTAGTCACAATTGTCTCCTTTCTTAATCTGATTCCCTTGACCTACTGTGAGACAGTTTATAGTGTGCATACCTTATAGTGAGATTTAATCATTTA
>JAPZDV010000024.1:20595944-20651641 GCA_029814665.1 Acanthurus lineatus | reverse complement strand
AGAAAAGGGACTTTTAAACGGAAAGTTTAGCTTTAAAGTTTTGCCCAATGGTTCTCTAAAACAAATGTAATTTGTATTTATTGTAAATGTAAAAGGGCAAGGTAAAAAATTTGCAATTAATTTGCGATTAATCGCGAGTTAACTCAGGATACTAATGTGATTAATCGCGATTAAAAATTTTAATAGAGTGACAGCCCTAAAAATGATATATAACAATATAAGCCCCTTTTTTGGGGACACTTGTATTACATTTGCAGGTAAATAAGGGAGGTATAGGTCCACAACCGTTAGCCATTGTTATCATATGATTCAAATTGAAAACATCAAGCAGTCACTGGATATGCAGTGTTTTTGTAAGTTATTCACTATTTGAATCAAAGCTCATTTACTTATTAATTACCTACTATTCACATATAAACTAAGATTTGTAGCTGCCAACTATTTCAGTCATTGAATTTAAATAAACAAAGAATAAACTATATCTTCTATAGAGTGGTCATGTACTGCTGTAAGAGTGTGTGTCAGCTTACCCTAGTGGAATCATTGACTTCCATCTGTGCCAGCAGTTTCCCATTAATGCTGAAGTTGCAGAAGCGACCTCTCTCATAGTAGATGATACAGTGGCCCTCGCTGGACACTGAGATGAGCCGTGGGCACTGATAGTGGTCTGGCCCTTCGAGAGCCCGTAGCAGGTCCCCTGTTATGGTATGGACTAGACATGGACCCTCTTCCGGATAGAAAATGCACAGACAAATGCAAAACAACTGTGAGCAAACATTGTGTGTTAGAAATCTGTTCTGCATTTTTTAAAACACACATTCTCATTCTGTCAGTACTGCTAAGCTTGTTCAGGGACAGACAGATTCCTGATTTTCTTTGAAGCACTGGCATGTTGTTTAGCAAGTCACAAATGCAGTGTTTATTGAAATGAATGCCTGTCTTTGTTGGTTGGTAATGCTTTGCTAACCTGCATGCCAATGTCCAAGCTCATAGCAGAGGTATCCCTGACCATTTCTTTTCTGCCTGATGACAGTAACACTAAGGGGAAATGGAAAAAGCACACTGACCTTTGGCTCCGCTGATGACCAGGCCTAGCTCTGCACAGACTGACACACACACGACTTCCTGATCATGACCTGTCAGCACTGCTCGAGGTGCAGGGAAATCACCTGTAAGATGACAGATACACAATGTGTTTAGACAATTTACTTGGTTTAATTGATTTACCTTGATGACCAATCTGGATAAATGTGTAGAATGGTAATATATATATACATCCTTAATCTAAATTAAGTCGTCAGTATACTTCATTTCTGAACTGGCTTTCTGTGCAACAAAAACACAAACATCAGACAATAAAATCATATACACACATGCACAGCAAATGTGACACACATCTGCTAGCAGGGAGGTCCCTTTGAATTGTCATGTAAATGCAGGGATGTCCACTGATGGCAGCCGAGCCACTTGATTTCATCCCATGTGTCACATGATTGATGATGGCCAGGGGAGAGGTTAGTGAGGGGAGTTTCACGCAACTGGAGCCGACCTCAAATACTGCCAGACTGTTGTCTGAGGAGAAGCATGGAAGCTGCACTCTTTCTGAAATGCACTGATCATCAATAATGAGAAACTCCTAATCCTGTGCCTAAAAACCCTCTGAGTCTTACAGAGTTGAACCCACTGAATGGATCACCTAATTACTGCAATTGAGCAGATCGTTTTTGACGACAAAGTAGGTAACGCCAACCAAATTCAGGCAATGAAAAGCAGAAACAGTTCTACCCTAAAGGGTAGGAGTTCTGGGGGAATCGAAAAAAATGCTTTAGGCACCCCCATTTTTATTACAAATCTATTTTAATTCATATGTGCAACATTATTTTATTCAAATAGATACTTTCCAATAAATTTTGTTATTTGTGAGGCTCATTTTTTGACACATTGAGCCCACTACTGAAGCCAAACTGAAAATAATACACTTAAATATACAGTATAGATTAGTCAATTCAGTGAAAGCTTCTCTATCCACCTAGATGATAGTTCAGTTCTGATGGAGGATGTGGACGTGTGTCAGACCTCTCTTCTTCTCCTCTTCCCCCATCATCCCAGCTTGGCATATTGCCTCTGCAGCTGCAGCGGCCCAGTGAGTGAGCCGGACTGTGATCGATGCAGCACAGTCCCTTGGAGACCAGGACCTGAACAGTGCTGTCAGTCCCAGCACCCACTTGTGAGGGGGGCTGAATAGGACAAGTGTCAGAAAAAGCCTCCAGGGGGAAAAAGGGAGCCAGCTCACCTACCTGACAAAAGATTCAATCAGCCTGCACTGCACACCCCCCAACCTCTTCTAGCCCTTGGGACGAGCTAAAGTCAGCAACCACAATTACCAGCTGCAAATATCCCCTTGCACCGGTGTGATGGGCTGGGTCTGAAAGGTAGGGCCATGATTGAGCTGGAAGTTATTTTAATTATACACATTTAACACACATGCAGCCTTTTGGGGCGCGAGTGAAATCAATTTCTTGGGCACGCCACATCTGCATGATGAGGGAGCAGTGATCCAGAGGGCTGCTGCTACATATTCACACAACCTTCAACCAGCATTAAAGGAAATATAATAGGCATGAAATCACCAGAATGAGCCTGGTACAATGAATGAACCAATAGGTAATGGAATAAAGAGGGCCTCAAGTGTGAAGATATGAAAGGGTGGTAAAGGTTTATCCCTGAGGGTCCGTGCAAATGCCTGCCATTTGTATTTGAACATGACTGATACTGGCTGGCTGCAGAGACTTGTGTAGGCAATGTCAAATATACAATATTTGAAGTTTTTAGCTGATTCTGAGTATTTTTAATTGCTCCTATACCTCTCATGCTCTGCAATCTTGAAATAAGTTAGATTATTATCTGTTACTTCCAAAGTGTGTCTGACATTATGATATATTGATGGGAAATGTATGAGAGATTGTAAATGATGTGATTGAGTGAAAACACGTCCTGTCTTTGGTTTTGTGAAATGAGCTATGTGGCCTCCTTCCCTTTTTGTCCATTGAAGATGCACTGTAAGCACTAGTAGCATGAATACCAGGGGAATACTGTTTTCCTGCTGCAGCAACACAAGTGCTGTGGCCCCTTGCTAATTGGAGGCAACCAAGCTGAAATTCTTAATTAACTGTCGGAGCTTCAGTGAAGTTAATTAGAGAACACTTGCGACTAATCGAGAGCTACTAGAATCTGTGACAATTGGGAAACACAGGATCTTCTGGCACACACACGCAAAAATACACACACTGCATAGTCATCCAGAAATAAAATAAAAACACATTCTTTTCCCCATATTTAGTGTTTCAGGTCCACACTATATGTGGGGCTCCTTATTTATAAAGTGCTGCAATGCGTGCCTCTCCTACCCCGATGGATTGTTTTGAACACAGACAATCAGTGAGAATGAGCAGCTAAATGAAGTGAGCAGCAGAAAGCCCACACTGGGGTCTACCATTTTGAATGCCAAGACATCTGGAGTCCTCTACTTGAAAGCAGTGCAGCTCAATGCAATGGATCACACTAATGCATCACAGCTACAGTGCAGATAAATTATCCTCTCCCTTGTCTCTCCACATTACTTGATTTCAAGGGTAGAATCAATGCCTTTTTTCCATTGTTGATCAAAGACTCTTGTTTGTCATGTAGCATTTTTAAATATACTAACAATGAACTTGTGCACCTCAATAGACCTTTTACTCAACAACATAGCAGTACATGTTACAGATGAAATACTAAAAGGTCTATAAAGTGTCAAATAACTTTGTCCAGAGGCTGAGGCTACTGTATGTTTGTGTGGCACATGTGAACTCTTACTCACTGTTATTGGGGTTGTCGCCAATAATATGGTGCCGTCCACTCCAATACCACAGCAGAAGTGTTGCATCCCTGGACCCAGAGACGATGTAGCAGTCTCCACCGATGTAAGACTCTGATCTGGCCAGACATGTCACCACATCCCAGTGGCCAAAAACTATCTGGGTCAGCTTGCCTAAAGAAAATATGTACAAACATGTTTCAGTAACAGAAAAACTGTCAGCTAGGAGTTCTTGAAATGCAACCTGGTAAAATAATTGCTGGGGTTTTTTTTTGGTTTTGTTTTTTTAAGCCCCACTTACTGTTGCTAAAGGAGTATGTCTAAAACTATGAAAAAAATATCAAAACACTGTCTGTCTGTAACTGTTCATCAAAGATTATGGCCTTAGTATGGACAGAGTTGAGTAGTTTAACCCATACAAGTTACTATACTTTCTTGGTCTGTTTTACTTGAAAGGTTTTTAGAGGCCCAAAAGGCGAAAGTGTGGAGCATTTATTAAGAAATTAGATAAAGGAACACAACTGATATTTTAGCATTCTTCTAATCTACTTAAGAGACCTCAGATTAATCTCCAAACCTCATAGAGAGATCCAGACTTCTAATTTTGGAACCAATTACAGTTATAATGATTTACATTATTAAACAAATGTGCTGCTGACATTATTATCTTGTTCCCACTTGATTATAATCAATGATAAGGAAATTAGCAAAAATATTGTACCATTACTTAGCAGTGTGTGCCAGTATGCATTACAGTATAGTCATCCATTTTTCTACAAAGCTTGTCAGGAGAGAACAGCAACAATACTGTATTATTCCCATCATAGTGTTCAGTCCTCTACACATCAGTGAACACCTCTATAGGAAATAGAGTTTACACTGCAACCTACCTGTCTCTGAGGAGTACACACGAAAGCTCTTGTCCCAGAAGCCACACACCAGTATGTAGCGGTTGTCAGCTGTCACCACAAAACAGTGTGTTGTGATTTGAATGCTCTGGTCCACTAGGTCTGTGATCTGACGCTTGTTGCTTCCAGTATTGTTGGCTTTTAAAAAAAAACAAAAGGAAAAACAGAACATGTGTCAATAACTGAGGTGTAACAAGCTTTTTAAGTTAGTAATTAAGACCTTTACAGCTGAACAGATGAAGGTCAGTGTTCTAGTTTTTCTGTTTGATGCTGCATTTTTCATTCAAAATAAGGAAGCTTACTCACCAACCAGAGAATCCATCTCTATAGGTAAATGATGGGCCTGCTCAAGAGAGTAGCCTGGAGCTCCTCTGAGACCTGGATTCAGGCAAGGTTACATATGGAAATGAGTCAGTGAGGCTATTTTTAACTGCTTCACACGTGCATTCTTCTACACACAAACACACACACCTGTTCCTTTTTCAGGAACAAAGTTAATGCACAGTCCTGTCCAGAAGATGGAAGAATTGGAGGTCCATCAGAAAGATTTCCATCTGTCTTATGGGTCTTTTTTATTTTTTTCACAGTGTCCAACCGAATAGAGACATTTTATCAATGCAATCTGTATCTGGAGCCAGTTTTGAAACACAACACGCCTGAAATATGGAGGCCTTATTATCATCATTATTCTGAAAAGCCAAACCACATTTCCCCCCTCTCCGACAGGATGGCGAGGGCGCTGCAGCTGTGTTCATTAGTGTGGGAGCAGCCACACAGTGTGGACTCTTTGGTCCTGAGCTCACTGTGTTTCTTCTGTGACAGATGGGGACGTGTGAGGAGAATATGGTGCAGTTGCGGCCTAATTTTCTAGTAACCAATGCTCTGGCCCTCTGACCCTGAGGTGAGGCTGATTCTCAGGGAGGGGCTCTGTGGGTAATGTTGTTCACACATGTCTGAAAAAGAACATGTGGAAACACTCATGGTCAGCTTACCTAGGAGGTGCTAGCCTCGCACATAGCCAGCTGGCTACAGCTCTATTATGAGCAGTGGGCAGGTTTGTGTGTGATGATGATGAAGTGATTTTTCAGGGCCACTGCTGTGGTAGGCATCGCATGTGGTGTGGCACACTCTTTTTTTTTTAACATATATGTTTGAACATATCACCTGTCGAGTGTATTGAGTTCTACTCACCAACGGTGTTGTGCCATCGGTTGACGGCAAACAAGCGGCTGCAGGTGACAGTGACCACAGCAGGTATGGTGAGGTGGGGCAAGGTGTTGGCGGCTACATGTGTTACTGGCGAATTGGAAGGAAACTTCAACACCATGATGACATCCTGCTGCATTTGGTCCTTGAACATTAGAGGACTCTGTGGAAGGAAACACTATTGAGTAGAAAAGAGAGAAGACAAAGTATGGGGAAGGATGGAGTGATGTGATAATGGAAGAGGAGGAACAGTACAAGGAGAGAAGTGCAGGAAAAGGAAAGGGAAGGAATAGAAAGTCCATGGATGGAGAAGATGAAAAGGAGGAAGTATGGAAATGATAGGAGAAAAAGAATGGAAAGAGGCAATTAGTATGGAGGTTGGAGGAAAAACTAGGTTCAGACACAGAGGAGAGTTTAATGCAATGCCCCTCCCGGACAGTGCAGTCAGACAAGAGGACTGGTCAGACAGGGATAAGACATGGAAAACTGGAATGGAGTAGGCTGTACAAATGGAATGGCGCATACATGACACACATGTATCAGAAAGATTCCGTGTGATCCACAAAGAAGAAGCTTAAAAAGAAATTGCATGAGTTGTGCTTATTTCATCCCTGTACAATTCAGCTCCACTTGTACAACCTCGGGTTAAACTACATGTGCAGCAGGAGTCAAAGGTACAAAAGGATGTGATAGTGATTCTGACAATATTCTGTGAGATTTGAATCAGTCTAAGCTCTCACTCCTAATTTTAGACACTTTTGACAGAAGTGAACAGAAGTGGATGAAAACATTCACATCTGTTGCAAAAAGTAGAAATTGAACTTAAGGGTCTCAATGGGAGCTGCCTTACAGGTCTCTTGTAGAGAGAGAAAAACAGAGAGAGCCGTATGGGGATAATGAGGGCTAGGCTTGCTATTACATGGATTAGACAGGGAAGAGCAGCTTACAGCAGAATGAGGGGAGCTACTAGGCCAGTAGGGAGCACTCTTCCCTTTACAGCACACTGCTAGTCAGCAGTAACAGCACAAAACAGTGCAGAAAACTAGTGCTGAAAATGTGTCATTATATTGCAAGCCTGTGACCTACATGATGTTGAGCCTTCTGAAATATTTATCTTTTGTATAAAAGAGTGGATTCAAGGAAAAATACAGATGTGAAAATCAGAAAATATCTATCTCAATCTAGTGTCTACATAAGAACACACGCACGCAAACACACGCATCAAGGCTAGCACAGGTCCACAACTCCTGTCTCTCACACACCACTACCACCACCAACACCACCAGAGGTGCAGGGAATTTTCCCAGCATGCTCGTTGCTCTCACCAGGTGCATGGCGGAGCTGCGTGGAGGATGTGGCTCAATAAGCAACTGAGATGGCGTCTGTCCAAGGCTCTGGATCTGCGCTTCTGTGGCCTGCGGGAGAGAGAGAGGGGAGAAGGAGTGAGAAAGAGCGGCTGTCACAATCAATATGCATCAAAGTGATGGGTCAATGCGTTACTTGACAATGCAAGCAAATCCTAACTCAGCCGTGCCTCTGAGGGAGGGGGGAGGTAAAGGAAAAGGGGAGCACTCCCAATCCGCCTGGGTGCTCCCCCTTCCCCCCTCGGCCTGCAGAGTCATCCAAGTGTTAGTGTGGAAGAGACAAGCCTTTTCCTATTAACATGCTTCAGTTAACCATTCCCATTTCCAGGCGCAGGGGCCCCCGCTGCATAAACGTTAACCTGGAGTGACATCCAGCTAGGACTGCAGCAGGCCGGCCCGCTCTTAGATGTTATTGTGCTTGAAACAAAGGGGAAAAGCATGTCGGTGCACACAAATATACGTATGAAACAGAGGCACAAAATCACACAAGCAGACCAGGGCGATTTAGCAGAGGCTACCTTGATGAAGGATGATTTATGGGATATGATCTGTGAGTCTGGATGCAAGTGACTAAGGTAAAAACTAAAAACAGCACCCTGAGTTGGAGGAAAAAAAATCACAGCACCAGAGGACTATTTTACTATTATTAGAAAATAACTTCCATTTAAATAGACAAAAGATCTTTGCTTCCAGTGTGTGCATGAAAAAAAAACAAAAAAAAACAAAAAAAAACAAGCAGTAAGAGCTGCTGAGCTTGACTGAAAGTGGGGCACTCCACGGTGGGAGTGATTGATGTGACTGGAGCCACTTCCACCATCAGAGGGGAGCTTGTAGATGTCCGTCAATGCCACTGTGCACAATGGAACATACATCGCTCAGCCTTTCGCCCGCCCTTCTGACTGCCTGGGTGACTAGCTCTCATTTTCCTCCGCCTGTACACACTACTCACTATCAAAAGGACCTATTGGGTAACACATGCCAAAGAGGGAGATGTGGCAGGGGAACTTTGGAGGTGATTCTGAATAAGGACAGGCCACCTGCAAGCCAAACAGTCGCCCCCAACACCCCCTGGTCACTTCCTATCTTCCACAGCACCAAAAAAGGCGCTGTCCACACGGTTGAGCGCTGTCGCACAGCAGTGAAAGTTTCATGTGAGTTGGTGAGCACATTTGGCAACCATTAAGTGTTAGTCGGAGTTTCTTTACAACGCACTCCGTCAAGTAATAAGCAACTGACATTATGGCTATTTAAGGTTAGGTTTAGGGTGAGGGTCACGATGACTGCTCAAATAAAGAAATTTGATACAAAGATCAGAAAGGCTGAGAGGGCCATGTGGAAAACATCACCATATTTCTTGTGATGATTCTATTACCAGGGAAACTGGGCTGCTGCATGTCACGTTTTGGTAGTCTTAGACAACCCTGAAACCCAAAATTATTCCCAGAGTGCAAGAGGAAGGATTTGCTTGTATGCATTTGTATTTGTGCGTGTGTGTTGAGGGGAGGGGGTCCTATTTGTTGAAGGTTAACTCAAGAACATGTTCCATCACCAAATGATCAAAACATGTCAATATTTCTCAGGTGCTTCAACACTAATCCTCCATGAGGTGTGTCAGAAACTTATCTCTATCTCAGTCTGGGATGGAGAGCACTTAACAGGCAGTTCATTAGTTTAAGTCACTTCAGGCTCTGCTTTTTGGCTGATAAGTGACACTTATGCCACAGCCATCTGGATGATCTTCCCTCCCAGCAATGATCGCCTTGCTTGGGCGAGCACCTAACATCCATCATAACACACTGTGTCTGCATGTCCGTCTGTCTGACTTTGTTCGTGTCTGATTTTGGCGTGAGCTAAAGGCTTCGTAGGTGAGTGGCTGCAGTTCTCTCTCTATCTGTTGCCTGGTTTCCAAACTGGTGACAGAGAGACTCCGCGGAGGATGATCCCCCAACAGCATCCTCCAGTGCACTCATGCAATGCAGCAACACAACAGCTCTGTCAGACAGAATGCAAACACGGCCTCGCAGTGACCCGCTAAGCAGCGTGGGATCATGCTGAGTCACGACACCTGAGATCAGCGGTGGCAACTACAAATATGAAGCTGCTATACCTTTCACCTTTCAACAGTTCTGGTTTGGATTGCAAAAGCAATTTGCTTTCATTAAGCACTTCTGGCTTTTAAAAAGTATAAGCAGATTGAAATAACAAATCAAAACAGCATGGAATACTTACAGGCAAATGCAAGTACACATACATTAATTAATAAATTAATCACACATTAATGTAATTGTATAATTGCATCGTTTTCTCACAGTCCAGTTACTACAGTCCATTCTTTACATGCCATTGGAAATTTCTTTAAGGTTGGCTTATCTGGACTTATTTTAGTCCTGAAGTACTCACAAAGAGTTACCCTGGGGGGTTTCTTAACTGAAAACTCTGGAGTTGTTGACATGTGTACTACTGTATGTGAGGGCAGAAATGCCTAAAACAATTGTGCACATCCTTAGCTGAGTCTCTAATGCAGCTCTCATCAGTGACAATAGACACTGGATCCTACATGCTATGTGATACATATGAAGGGAGTTTCTTAACATTGAGGTCAAGCACTTAAACACTTGTGTTCCATAATTATGAGAATATCAAGGTGAAGTCAATTTTAAGTATGTCAGCTGCTTCAAAGGTTTTCTCTGGCTAGCCACAGCACACTTTGTTGTCTTTGTCGATTCAGAGGGGGTGGGAGGGGCAGTGGCAGCTGAGGAGGAATAGAGTCCCACTGATGAATAATTTGTCTGTTTACTTCTGAGTGACACAGCAGGGTCTGAATCAAGGGGTTGCTGTCATGTTTTTCCATAAGAGAAGGCTGTCAGGAGGAGAAGGACTGCTGTTCCGGCAGTGTGCCCAGTAGAGCTGTCACCATGCCCTCAACCAGAGGCCCGGCGGCATGTCAGAGGGTGTCATCATTTCCACCTGACACATGGAGGAAATTATCTCTCATGACCTCTAATTTCTTGACATTTCAAATGCCTTAATTGTTGTGACTAATGCCAGATCTGCAGTTTCACCTGTCAGGCCCAGAATGAATCAATACCCTGGAGTCAATCGTCACATTTCAGCAGGTCTTAGCCAGACATTCATTGGGCACTTTTCCATGCTCCACCTCACTGACTCAGACATGCAGCTCATAGACTTGCCTGTGTGAGAGAGGAGGAGTGGTAAGCAATAACAGGTATGATCTTATGATAAATCCTGCTGACAGTCACCTGCTAAATTATCATAAGGTTACCATGAATTGTGCAAGAAACTGCTTAACAAAAAAACTGTCACAGTGGAATATCAAAGTAAAGCAGAAAAAAGTAGAAAAGTAAACGTTGAAAAAATATAATCAGATCAGCATGAAGAAATACTTGGAAAGTTATAATACAGAAAATTGAGTTACATATATATTTTTAGCAGTGCAATATTTCTGATGAATGTTGGGGGGATGTTGAAATATTCAAATTATCTGTTCTGACAGTACAAAAAAAATCAGTTTTGCAATTTTAATGAAAGGAACTCCAATAATTACATATCAGCTTCCTTGTTCAATTGATTGGTTTATGATGCTTTTTCAGGATACTATTAGGTTTTAGTAAATGGGATTTAGATATACAAGGTTATATTTCATGCTACAGGGAGAGGAAGAACCCATCTGGAATGAGAAACATGACTTAAGGTATGAAGGCTTGTCTTAATTAGTGCTCATCATATCAGCATTACATCAGTGGCAATTAGCTGAGCAAATTTCTCTCTCCAACACAAATACATTCACATGTCACAATAGCCACTGCCTCAACTGGGCACAATTAGGGAGTTTGAGTAGCAGGATTCCTAATGTGTAACTGACTAACAGTGCTGTCATCTCTCAGGGTAACAGTAGGGTGTAAGACAGCTAAAAACCTCTCAGCCTGATGCAAAATAATAAAAAAAAGGCATTATCTAAACCTTCTTAAAATGATGAAAACCGAACCTCTCACAATATGGTTTGGTAATTAGATCGGCAAAATCTTCTGCAGGTGATTTGCATAGTGGTCACTTGATAAATAAAGGCGCCCCTGGAAGTGACAGTATATAAATGACTTGTTTTGCAGACAGCAGATGGTGGATATCACAGGGAGAGACAAGCTCACACTGGAAAGTACCACAATGCACACCAGCTGCTGCAGTCTCTGGTCCCCTTTCTCCTCTATGCAATTAAGCTATTCACGAGTAGTATGGACGAGCTAATAGATATTCAATTATTAGTTGAGAACAAGAGGATTCACTCCCACATCTATTGACTGAATGACCTCTGCTGATTGATCGAAGATCTCAAGTCAGATTCATTGATCTGATTAAGGGAAAGAACAGAAAGTATACAGTGTTCAGTAGTAGGTAGAAAAGAGCACAGCTGATGATGTTCAGATGGATCTATGAATAATGTGGACAAATATTAAAAGATTACCGTTTATCTGAGGGTGAGGAAATTAATAACTCGGGTCGTCACAAAATGACACTAATCTGAAAGCAAACTGGATGAGTCAGCAGCTCTGCGTGATTCTCTCACGGGTTACATTTGCATGACACAATCGTTGATTGACAGATGCTTGATATGAATGCTCCCGAAGCTCCGGTACATGCCAGGACAAATAGAGATAGGAAGTTGTGCCTACGGTTGAAAAGAGAGGGGGGAGGGGCTTTGTCTCCATGGCAATGTGTGTATGTGCCTTACCTCTCTGATCGAAGGGTCAGTGATACTGTCCAGCTTGGCGGAGCCCTCGTAAGTCAGGTAGTGAAAGACGTTGAGGGCACGCACTGCCTCTGGGCCTCGCTGCTTGTAGCCGAAAATAAGGTCAATCCACTGATGCAGCTGACATGACACAAACTCGCTTTCCAGGGCCTGTCAGGAGTACAGGGCAAGCAGAGGTGAGAGGCCTACCAGCAGCACACAGCACACGGGCCCAAAGACACAGCACAAATTGTACTTCACACACAGCACCCACAATAAAACAAAACATACTTCATAGTACACAATGACCTACTGGGGCATCGCTTCAAATTAAACATCACACAACTAATTCAGATAACTGTAATGGAAAAACAACTTGCATTTACTAAAATAAAGACAAGTGAAAGTATTTAATTTTACTTCAAATTTAGATTACAGGAAAAAAAGGGACAGAAGCTGCATTTATTCTTTAATGTAATCAGCTAGTTTAGGACAAGCCTCTTATATCATATTTCTCCATCCACTTAAAATATAGATCAGCTATCTTAGCATGGAGACAAAGAAATCGGTTCAATACTAACAGGGATCCAATTTACTGTAAAACCGTCTGCAGGAACAACATTCACAAATCACTTGTGAGTGAAAACAGAGACCTGATTTCTTGTGGGAGTGTTATGAGAGATATGGGATAAATTTTAGGGCAGATAATTATTACAAATATACCCATGGAAGCAATGCAGTCGGGGGTATGATGTATTGTTCCAAAATGTGGTACAAAATAATTCCCATGCATGCTGGTGTAAGGCTTTGCTAGAGGAATTTACACTCCTCCCCTCGCGTCAGGAATAACAGCCATTACCAACAAAGCCTGCTCGAGCACACAGAGGCAGAGTTTGCCACAGGGCATATCACTACAATTGAAAGTGGCACATGCAAAGATGGGAAGTAGGAGGAAGAGGGAGGGAGGTAGAAAGAGAAGGAGGGAAGGAAAAAAAGAGGAAGAGTGAGACAGAGGGGGAGGCAAGGAGAGAGATCTACTGACAGGAATGAAATAATAGAGGAAGCAAGAGTGTGGGCTAGCTAGGGAGCAGAACAAAAGAAACACAAAAAATGGAGGGGGAAGACTATGATTTTCAAGGCATCTGAACACACTGGTCTGCGAATGTAACAATGCAAGGCAACATCACACATGCATCCTTCAACAGTGAGAAAATATCCACTGTAATCCTTTTGTCATCCTCTCCCCTTGTTTTGGAGATGCAGACATGCCCCTAACAACTCCCAGCCTCTCCCCTCTCTCTCCACTCGTGTCTCTCCTCCACCACTCCTGTCTGCCCATACACAAGCCTGATAGAGCTCGACCATGCAGTGTGGGTAGAGCACAGGGAAAGGTCACCTCCATAAGACCAGCCCAGCTCTGTCACTCCAGCTGAAAAGGTCAAGTGTGTTCCCACAGCCTCTTTCTTTCCTGGTCCAACAACACTGTGGCCTCTAACCTCAGGATACATAACGTGCATGAAACAATGTGTCTTCAAAGCAGACTTATTGATGGTTCTACGGTGTTAAGAAGAAACGACTCAGGGCTTGCAGCTCTGAATATTTCTGATGTTTGAGTATTCCCAGAATTTTATCTTAGCCACTATTTTAACAAATATGCAGCAGCCTAACTAGTCATTTTTTCTTCTTGTGCTTTGACAAATAAACGTGGTGGGAACATAGAAGAGAGTATTCGACAGATGGAATCGAAGAAGAAGTTCAGTCTAAAACATAAAAATAGTAGCTGCTTTCTTTACGTGTGTTGAGACTGCGGTGGAAACGCAGACAATAATGAGCTGAGAGATATGTTTAGTTTCTTGAAAAGTAGTTGCTGGGAAGTTCTGGGTGGTGAAATGGGGCTTTTCTTAAAAATGAAAAAAATTACAATTCATGCAGGGTTTTTGTACGTGTTTTCATTTATCTTTTAATAACAATCAAAACATAAATGCAAAAAAGAAAAACAAAACTGTATTGCTATTCTTGTCTCCCCTAAGTAAAAGAAAAAAAATATTATGTCATGTAAAATACACTGACATTTTTGTACTGGAATTTTGAGTACTAAAGTGACTATTGCTCAAATTACCAGCATTTTTCCAAATTTTAAGTCACTGTCTAGCAGCTTTATTCAGTTTTGACAATCTGACAGTATTTTCATTGTCAAGCTTTGCTAAAAAACATAGCATCCTTTGTAGTGTTGTGAATATATGCAATGGCCATTCATCATTAATATAATGTATGTTATTTTTCTGTTCTCTTACATTTGTTTTAGTTGGGAGGAGAGTTTCAATGGTAAACTATACCAGATTTAAGGTAAAACAGAGTTTATCTAAAGGCAAAAGACGGGTCGAATCTCCAGTTCTGTCTAGGTGCTGCCTCTGAAACCTGCTGGGAGTTGTGGACCACATGTTGATAGGCTGTATGTATTAAATGTGCACACATAAACCCTTACACACATGCAGAGGGAAAGGGTCCTGCATACTGCCAAAGTGATGAGGCCCGGCATTAGAGAAGGTAACACTATAGGGCAAACTTGCCCTGAGTTCTGTCCTTTAGTGACATCACTGGGGTCAGAGGTACAGTGTAAGTATTGAGCAGTGCACTTTATTAGATGCTTCATGAATAAGACAAGGACACACAGATGCATGGGAAGGTTACAGGAATTTATGTGCTGCTGTGAGATAGAGGAAGAAAAGCTACATCTAACAAATTCATTTAAAAAATGTGCATCTGGAGTGTATAATTCAGCCCTCTGGTAGATTTTCAGTACAACACTACGGCATTTACAAGTTGTGGTTTATTTTAAAAAACCTCACCAGTTCATAACATGACATTATACAGTGTGCCCGATATGGTAACAAACAATATTATGCATGTAAATAGTTACTGTATATATAATATACATACATTTTTGTCTTTTTAACTATTACAAATGTTACAAAATATTAAATAAGAACATTAGGTGTAATTTATGTTTAATGCTGTCTGAAAATTTTGAAATATTTTATCTAGTAAATGATGTAAGATATAAATAAAATATAATATTTAGGAAAATTTTGATAGAAGTAATATAATTTTGCCATTTAAAAATGCCTTTGTCTTACCATCCTATTAATCCTAACAAGGTCCTCAGGCTTCTTGGCCCAGGCTGGCAAGTCCACGTCACACACCATGGTCCTGTCCTCCCTCATTCCAAGATGGTAACCGTTGCTGTTGACAAACATCTCCGGGAGGTAGTAGAACTCAGGAATCAGTTCCTGAGTTTTAAAGGAAGAGAGGCGTTCATGTTTTACCGCTCACTGTCAGGACCACGTCTAATACCACAGTTTTCAATCGCCCAACAATTCAGCAAAGTGCAAGAAATAACATATGTGAGGACAGAGCCACGAAAAACAGGGAAAAGAGGTTCAGTATCCCGCTGAGATGAAGTGAGAATTCAAGGGGAAAGGTAACACAAACAAACTAAACAGCAGGCCATGAGAAGGCGGTGAGAGGTGCTAGTCCAGTTATTCCAGGCAGAGGTGTTAGGTGTGTTAAATGAAACTGGAACTGAGCTGGGTTTTTCCCCCTGGTCTCTGGGCTCTTGTGATGAGGTCAGGACCTTGCAGTGGAGGGGAAGTCAGAATGGTAAAGGAGCCCACTACATAAAGCCTGGTGTGCTTCCATACATATGAGAAGAGGGCAAATATTTATCTACATTTTGAGACAATATTCCTGAAGGCATTTTAAGTTTCAACTTGTAGACACTTGTATGACGAAAAAATCTTAAAATGTTCATGTTAGCTCATTATTTGTCTTCCTGATATTTTTTTAATCCAAAAACACAGCTTGTAATTGCTTTTTGGCAGCTAACTGTGAAATTGATATGTTTTATCATGGTTGGAAACAAGAGTATTTGTACAGACAGCAGTTGATCTCAGCAGCATTTCCACAAAACCAGAACTGAATTTCTCCAGAAGCAAAGACGTTTGCAAGATGAACTACTGCATGCACACATTCTGTGATCTTAAAGTCTCTAATATTGTGTCCTATCTCCCTGATCAGCCAAGAAAGAATAAGTGAGTTAAACCTCTGCACAATGAGGCATATGCACACGAGGAATGTAGATCCTCTGCTCTGACCTCATTAGAAAACATACAACCTAACACAAGTTCAATTAGGTTAGAAAGTTAAAACTGGATGTCTCTCAAAGAGTTATTATAAAGGACGCTGCGAGACAGTACTTTTACTACGTGTATCAGGCTTGTTTTATGAATGCAGTGTTTGTCAGATTCAGTGGCACTACTGAGCTTTATATTACCTTCGGGATACATAACGTGCAGAGCCTTTAGGCCCCCATAAATCACTGGGTTTTGAGAGAGTGAGTTAGCATGACAAGGTACAGGCCAATAACACTGCTGGTCTGCTGTTGGTCACATTTCACCCTCCGCACACGACAGGGAAGGGAGAAAAGTAGCCATTCGTCTCTGTTTCCCTCTGTCTCTCACATACACACACAGACAACCGTACCCTCCCTCCACTTTTTCGTTTGTAAACTTCCTGCCGTAACTCACTGTCGAGCCGTTAAAACTGCCAGCTCTGTTTTCAAGCCTCCCTCCCATGGCAGCCATTAATTCTGCAACAGCATCGTAATGGGCTAACAAGTCAATCACATGAGCCTCCATTGCTTTACACTGTGTCACCTTAATGACATGTTCGTCAAAATCTGTCACCAATAGAGTGCTGCTGGATTCCTTCAGACAGTACGGTGGCAGTTTGTGTGTGTGGGGGGAAGAGTGTATGTGTGTTTGTGTGCCCACTACTTTCACAAGGAGTCTGCCTCTCCCTGCCCATTGTGGCTGTGCCAGCATAAGATAACTGTGTGCATGCAGAAACAAATGAGAGGTATGGATACACAGTGATGATGGGGTGGTCGAGGAGGTGAGAGCTTGGTCGGGGAAGGATTGTTTCCATTTGACTTGCTCTTTTAGGAGGTCATCCCCATCAGGGGTTCAGTCTCCCTCGGTCTTGTCGTCATTACTGCTGGAGGAGGCCGGGGTTAATGAAGGAGAGACCCTGGTAAAAACAAGCTGCCTTTTAATCAGAGGCCTGATGGCCCGCTCAGTGTACTGGGCCGAAGCTGACCTTAACCCCAGACTTTCCTCTCTGTCTCAGTTGTAACATGGTGTCTGTGCATAGCATTTGTGTGTTGGTCTAGATGTCTGTCCGCCTTTCTGTTAACATGCATGGTAACCAGTGCCTCTATTTTATTGTATTTTGGAAAAGATTAAATTAATTAGTGCACTTTTTAAACATAACAAGATATTAAAAACTGTGTTGAGGACTATAAAAGTACAAAGTAACAAAAGTATTATCATAAAACAGAGCCCTACGAAATTTTAATAATCCTACCAGTCGTTGTAGTAGCATAGCCTCATATCATAGTTTATATCTATTGCACTATGAGTAAACCAAACAGGATCTTGCATAATATTTTCCTGTTTCTAATACATTATGAAATACTGTCAGTAACCTAGCATTGTGCTCCACAGTACAATGCCTCTCCTAATAGATCAGTGGCCATCTTATGTGTGTAAAAACAAATGCATGCAGACATACAAGTAGTTGAAAGTAAGGCTGTATTTGTTAACAGGATGGCGTTTGACTATTCAGCTGTTCGCTGGCTTGCAGCTTTCTGCCTCTGCCTCACATAGATTTTTGGCTGCTTTCCCCCAGATCCTGGCGAGTAAAAGCCCTGAAAAGCCCTGTCCGTACATAAAAGACTACATTTTAAATAGCTTTTGTCATTAATGCTTTATTAATTGCCTGGGGCAACACTACCCGATGCAGGGTGTGCTAGAAATATATGACACTTTGAGGTCAGTGCGTATTCCTGCTGCGTGTTCTGCAGTGGGCAAAATGGAGGCGAATCAGCAGGGTTCAGCGTTTTCGGTAACTGCTCTGTGGATTTGCAGAGGGAGGGCTTTGTCTTTCACTCAGACACAGCTTTTGTTCAAACTCATGAGTGTGTGCATGCAGACATACAAGAGCAGTCTACCTCCGAGATAGTTTATTTTCTGCATGAGATAAAGTGACTGTGGATTTCTATGTGCATAGGGTATTCATGTACGCTGTGGATCTTTGTGCCTTGCCGTTAGGATGAGGCATTTATAATTAATGGTATATATTTTTGCTGTGGCATTGAGGCACATTGGCTGAGGAGGGCAGTAAGGCGAGTAAGAGGTTTGGTATAGTTATATTGCCAGTTATACGTACTGTACATACTGTTCTCTCTCTTTCTTTTTCTCTCTCTCTCGATATATATACATTGTTTAAAGTTTAAAGATTGTGTTTAGGTAATATATAGATTATTAATAAAGATCACAAATTTAACTTCTACTTGAATTATTCAAGGGTAGAATTTGCAGGTCTAAGGCTCAGCGTATCCTCATCATCCTTAACAATGGATTGTGCAGTTTTCTTATGTTCTTTTTCTTACCTTTACATCTGTCGTGTCCCTCTGACAGTTTCTCCAAGAGCGGGCAATGCCTGAGAAGGTGCGGTCAGGGTGGTCGAATTTGTTGTTATTGGCACAAAGAAAGAATGTGGTGAAGGGCTCCTAGGGAGACGGTAAATTAGACATTGAAAAGATCAAAGATCACCACCCAAATTTAAAGTCATCACTACCTTTTTCACCCTTTTTGATCTGTATTTCAATTGTAATCAACATAATCAACATAATGAAAATCTTTTGCTTTTTGAACCGACTGGATTATCACGCGACTTATTAATAAACATGTGAACAGTCTGAATTATCTGTACTATTTCATTGTTATTCTTTTCTGTGGCAGACTGAGGGACCTCTGCGGAGATCAGTCATTCATTGTATCCAAGCCTGAGGGAGAATTAATTAGTGTTCTTCCTGAGTACAGTAAGCCATAATGATAATTGGCTCAAATTTGGTTTTCTCAGCCTGAGATGGCGACCATTGCCGGTTGGAGCGGATGGATCACTCATCAGAGGAAGAAAGGGATTGTGGGAAGAAACCCACAGAGGCCAATCTAACTGCTGTCAAGGGAGCTCCCGCAGTTCATCAGGCCCTTTCTACTAATGATGGGGGAGGAGGAGGAGAAATATAGTACAAACTCCTCATAAAGCTCTCTCACATTAATAAGATGACTTTAAAATCCAATGTACACCAACTCCACCAAGCTGTGTAGTTCATAAGGGAATTTTTTTGCAGTGAACAGATTGGTAGAGTGTGCATGTGCTTCCCCTGTCTTTTCCAGAGTAAATGAGGACAGTGCTCAGTAACCTTGATGGACATGTCTCCAGCGCTCACTGGGTTGCCTGAAACACATAAACCTGTCACAGCAGCCTCTGTAAATCATTACCCAGCCACTCTTTATTTAGTTCACATATGCTGGTTTACTGGCCTGTGAAATGTGTTTTCTGAGCGCCATTGGTCTAACTCAGGCCCAATCAAATAGAGATGTCGAGCCGTTTCCTGTGCAGAAGCTGACAGACCTTAAAAGTAACAGCATCATCAAGTCTGACAAGTGACAATCAACCAACGCAGACTCAAAAATGAAATGCTGTCTGAGAATGTGGGTTTGACTTCATTCATATTCGGATGCTTGGCTAATTTGGGGATTTTGAACGCAGTACAATAATGGGCTCCAAGGTGGAAGGAGTAATTTTACTTACTATTCTGACAAGCCAGTGTAATGTGGAGGCAGCTGTGGAGTAGTGGGAGTTGTAATGACAAGGGGGCGTCTGGTCGTCTTCCCAAGTCTCATAGCGTTCAGCATAGAATGCTGCACGCTTTGGATTCAGAGCACCAACAGGCTGGATAAAAGAAAGAAATAAGAGGTTCAAGTTTTGTAATGAAGCACAGTCTCAGTAGTTCCCTATTGGGCTACATGTGGTGAAGCAGGCAGAGAGGCTGGGAAAGAGTTTAGGGCAGACAAGGAGCTTGCTCTAGGATTTGTCTGTCAGACCCCATTATTCTCCTTAACCCTAAAAAGTTCCTGTTGCGCTGTCTTCTATCTGAAATTTACAGAGGTATAGAGGCGCAAAGGATAGAGGGAGGAGATGTGAGCCTCTCCTGCTAAATGTTGTGAGTAATCCATGTGGATTAACCCCTGGTGACCTGTTTTACACCCAACGCACTCATCAAGCCAAACACTTTACTCGGCGTCTGTTTAGAATTCTTCAATGCTACTGGACACTGGTGATGGGAGTTAACAGGACCTATGCAATATTGTACGTTTTAATAAGAACTACCACAAGATCTGTGTACAAACACAAGTGAATCTTAAAAAAAAATGTAAAAAAACAAAACAAAACAGAAAAAAGCAAAGCAAAACAAAACAAAACAAACTGTTGTGGCTAGCATTTATTGCAGGACAACTGGATTTGATTATGTTACCTTATTTAGGTGTGCATGATATAAAATCCCCCTCTGCACACATATAAACGCTAACCCACACACACTCACACTCACACTCACACACACATGCAAAGACCCACAGAAACACACACACAGAAACACACTCACTTACAAACACACATACACACACACATTTGCATGTACTAGAAATACAAGAACTGAACAACTTGCACCTAAACAATTTTTTATCATCAAAATAAGAAGTAGAGGAAAACATATTTTCTAAAATCCAAAAACCAGCCTTCACTAGTAAATAGCAGAGCCTCAAGTTCAACAAAAAATCCAAATGAGCAATGAAGGCAGTTTTGGGTCAAAAATACCAGAAATCATAAAAACTCTTTTTTTGTAGTTCTGCTTTGGAAAAATTGCTGCCTAATTATTGTGAAAAAAACTAATATTACTGCTATATTTATTTGACATCCATCCAATTATTTCATACTTAGGCTAAACCTTGGATAAGTGTGGTTCATTATATAACCGCAGCCTCAGTAATAATTTCAATATTGTACTGACACTGTCACTGGGTTTCTGCCCTTTGGCGGCTGTTTCATTTTCATATGTTCTTAAGGCAACAAAATTACTCCCATTAAACATACATTTAGTGGTGAAAAAATTGCTTTCTCTGCCTTTTCAATCACCTCATCCAATATAAGAGCCTGCAAGGCATATTGGCAGTCAATATTAATATACTCAGTACCACTAAATCGGTCACAGAGGGGGGAGGGAGACTGGTAATGTAATCAATGGCAGCTTCTCTACCTGAGAGCTGCAGCTCAGAGGTCAGAAGAAATAAAAACCCTAATTTTAAAATGGTCTGAGACTGGTGCCTAAAAATAAAGCAACTTATTCAACATTATTAAAATTGCAAATTGTTATATTATTTTTGGCTTGTTGCAGTTTATATGCAACCTCAGTACCACAGACAGGCTCTCTTAGTCATTTCGAAGATTATGGACAAATCAGTGTACGGAGCAGCCCAAATGCCTGAAGCTCTATGTCAAAATTAACAGGGGCCAGTTTTTGTTTTTTCTGGTTCTTCTTTAAAATTTAATGGCAGTCCACATCAGTGTTAGCACAATTGAATAGACTGAAGGAGAAGTTTATTGAGATCTGCATAGATTTATGGGGTGATAATAGCCTTGCATGTGACGTCTTGGCCCAGCTGGATCAGGGTGCGAGCCACAAGACGTCTTGCACAACAGGAAACCGCTGCTAGTGTAACTAATGCAGGTTAGATGCAGGTAATACATGTAAAAGAGGAAAAAATAATAAGAGTTAAGGAAAGGAGCTGCAGGTAATTGCAATAAATGCAGGGGTGAAAAAAGTAAACTACTCATAGGTATTTGGAACAAAGCTCACAAAAAGGTCATTTAATGTTTTACCAAACCAGAAGTAAGGAAACAAACTAAGTTATGTTTTAACATGTAGTATGATTGTGGTAAAAGAGATAATACTTTTTTTAGACTGTATTTAGGCTTTAAAGTAGGGTAAAAGCAGAAAGTAGTTCTGTAATCCATTTTGCTAACACCAACCTCTCTACCTTTTCGTGACACTAAACTTACAGCAAACACACCTTGAATAAAAAAGCAAATTACAAGGAAGAGATTGAAGGAAATTTTTACCAATAAGTAAGTTCCAATTTATTTTCTACTTGGCACTGAACAAATATAGCAAAAATGTTCTCACAGTACTCCCAAGCTGTTCAGCTATGTTAGCATTAATGCAAGAAGAAATCATCTATGTGACTCTTAGGCCCTATCTTACGCTTTCCGCCGTGCGCCAGTGGCGCATTGAGCGAGGAAAGTTTCAAATTAATTCAGGGGAGTTTCCAGGTCAACCTTTGCCACCTTGTTCCAGGAGCAGAAGAGGAATCCTACTCTGCCCCGCCCAATGCACTACTGGCGCACCACGTTTGTGCCGGGTGTACGATAGGGCCCATGGTGTGGTGTGATTGCTCTCTAGAGTTGTGTTGTTGGTAAGCTAGGATAATTACACTGACTGTGTGACAAATTTTGATCATTTCTCCCCATATTACTGAAAAGAGTTGTACTTAGTCACTAGTTTCTGTTATCTTAAAGGGAATTTGCACGCGTTAGATTTTTGAGAGCTCCAAAAGTTTGGACTCTTTCACAGCAAATATACACCAAAAACAAAGAAAATACAACAATGTATGGGTCAACTTAAAGTAAAGCTGAAAAAGACTAAATGGCTCCTTCGTAGGTGATCAATAGGGTGCAAAGCAAATTCACAAAAATATAAGACACACATAAACAAGACTAATGATTAGACATATACAGACGTGAAAAAAAGGTTATCATGCAATTAATTAATTAATTAAACTGAATAAATGAAAGCAAAAGAAAAGCAGAGAGAAAAGAAAAGCTGTAAGTGACTTGTAGCCCCCAATTTGTGTATCAACATATGGCTGTCCACTGAAGTGTTGAATATTGGTTCGTGAGCTTGTTGCATCCCTCCAAAGCCAGCATTAGACTACAGCACCAACTATGGTTCTCTGTTTCACAAATACAGTTGTCCAAGTGTGTCCCAAATGTGTCAGAAAGAAGGCAGTGTGTGACATAAAAACAGATTCAGCACACCAATAAAAAAAAAAACCATGTTAAATTGTTAAACACTGTTAAAAATTTTCCTGTAAAAAAACAGTAAACAACTGGCGGCAGGGTTGCCATTATGTTACTGTCAAATTACCATTTCTTACTGTCATTGAAATTTACAGTTTTTTTTTACTGTTGATGAAAAATACAGTATGGGCTGTTTTATTATTACCTTTCCTGTAAAAAAAAACAGTAAACAACTGGCAGCAGGATTGCCATTATGTTGCTGTTAATTAACATTTTGACTGTTTTTAACTGTTTTTATTACTTTCACAGTATTTTACAATTAACTATTAACTTTCCATCATTTTTACATACTTTTTATAAACCTTTTTTTAAAATCTGAATTAATACTGATTTAGCTGGTTATACACATAGGAATAGTCATACTTTATGATTAAAAGCACTTTTATTTAGAAAAAAAGGTTATAATAGCCTTTACTGGTAGTCCTTCTACACAAAAATTCTACCCAAAGACGACTACAAGCACAGAGCACAAACCAACAAAATGTTTTTTTGAATGAAGAACAGATTTCACTGATTTTTCTATCATGTGTCTATAATGTGTGAGAAAAAAAATCCACAGCTTCTTATTGCATTTTACATTTATTTTAATATAAAGCTGCAGACTTTACATGCAGAACAATTGCATGTTTAACAAGTGTAACAAAAACCTGAGACAATCCCATCTCAAAATGCACTCATCTTTTTGCTGAAAATATTGCAATACAAGTGGCAAAGTTACTTTAACTTTACTTTATGGAATTATAAGCAGTTGAGCTACATCACAGAATTACAACAAAGCATATCAGTGGTATAAATAAAAAATAAACATTAAATACAAATGTTTTGTCTGTCTGTCAAAAACAGCTCAACCAAAAACATCATAAACACCACCTACTGTTACATCATGTTCAAACAGAAACTTTACATTCATGCTCTGTTCAACAAGGAACAAGTCCAATGATGTAAACATACCACAAGTATTGGGGGATGGCAGGGAATGACTTTCAGTATGGCTGACTCAAAGACAGTTCTCCCAATCCAGCTTTGGTAGACCTGCGTGCGTGCGTGCGTGCGTGCGTGCGTGCGTGCGTGCGTGCGTGCATGCGTGTGCGAGAGAGAGCGAGAGAGAGTTGATTTTGAAAAGCTACTTAAATCATACAATACAATACACATACAATATCAAAATGTGTGATCACATCTCCTCTTACCATAATGTGGGCTGACATAAAAATGCACTTTTACCACTTTTCTTCTATATGACTTTGCCTCGTCCAGCCTTGGTGCCTCTCTCAGGGTTTATTCCAACGAAGCTGCTGAAAAATTATAGTTTTTTAAGACATTGTGTGAGACAAGTTGTGCAACTTATTCAGATTAACAACACAATAAAAGGCAGTAAATGAATAGATATGCAATAGCATGTCATTGAAAAGATAAGAAAAATATAGCTTTTAATTAAAGTATCTAACCTCTTGATGAATTCAAGAGTGCATGTGCCCTCCTCTTGGTACTGGAGATTAAAGGTGGAAAACAAAGCAGCAAGCCCTGTAAGGAATGTAGGCTGGATCCCCTCACAAATGATTTGGCCCTCAAGGCTGACCATCCAGCACTGAATACAGCTTTACATTATTCAGTGTGTTTTTGAATTGCGTGCAGAATGCAGAATTTAGACAAACAAACAGTT
Source organism: Acanthurus lineatus (assembly GCA_029814665.1). Taxonomy (NCBI): domain Eukaryota; kingdom Metazoa; phylum Chordata; class Actinopteri; order Acanthuriformes; family Acanthuridae; genus Acanthurus; species Acanthurus lineatus. The sequence continues at coordinate 20,626,800 of JAPZDV010000024.1, read as the reverse complement.
GAAAGCATACAAACAGCATTAACATATAAATGATTAAATTTATAAATTTTATAAAAAGCCATTACTTTCCTGTTAATGATCTTTTAATTTGGTCCTGAACTACAAAGCACTTTGTGAAGTCTACTTCAATATGAGCTCCACAGATTAATTATTGTTCATCCTTCTAACGAAGAATAACGATGATTGAAAATGTTTCCCGTAAGATTTTGTTTAGCTACATGAACATTAGCCTTCACTTCACTGAAGAACTTTTCTAGCTAGCCTACTTACTTTAATGTCTTTGTTTGGCATTATTTGATGCTCACTTTTGATTACTAGCAAAACACTTGTGCTGTCAACAAGTGAACTTGGACATGTAAAAACTGATAATGTGCTCCTTGTGCTATCTGATTAATCGGTAATCTTCTAGAAATTCTAGCTAACGTTAGCCATAGCTAAGGTTAGCTGCTGAATGTCATGACCACAGTCAATGGTCATGACACGCACATATGTATTTAGTGATGCAAACAAACTGGAGACATCAATCAATTTACAGATTTTGTACTGATTTATAAAGTAAATAAAATTGGTACTCACCAAATAATTTGATGTTGTAATTAGGTGTAGAAAGATGGGGATGGACTGAGAAACACACACATCCAGCTTTTCAGGTGCAGTTTATTAGGTCCTCCCAAAATGCAAAAAATACTGCATGATACTGTCACTAGGGGTAGGCCTACTTCAGACAGCGGGAAAGTGCTGTAGTTGAGGAATACATCTGGCCTCTGTTAAAAAACGGTAAATGGAGTGTAATTTAACTGTTTTTATTAAATGTTATTGGTAAAGTGCTGTATTAAAAAATAACAGGTTGATACTGCTAAAATCCAGCCGTAAATTTACAGCAATCTTTTACAGTGTGGGATAGTCCAACCCCTTTCCGGATGGCCTAGGTGTGCTGCCTTGGTCATTAAAATATAAATAAATTTAAAAAAATAATCAATTGATCAATCTAAGATCATCAATAAATCAATCTAAGATCTATTCTATGTGGTGAATGTCAAATACTGGTTTAAATAACTTAAAAAAAATGAATTTAATTGTTCCAGATATGTGTTTGATTAAACTATGAAATGACGGCCAAAAATATGAGAACAATGTATTGTTGAATACCATAGAAATTAAATTACTAATAATAACACAGCATAAGCCTAAATCAAGCCAAAATCAGACTTTTCTTGATTTTATTCAACAGAGAACAGTCACCTATCCCTTTTACCTGTGTTGCATATCATACCAACACACAGATATGACGATGAAAACAACAGACTCAGACAGTTCTGCACGTACTTCAATCTAAATTTACTTCTTTTATAACACCTGACCCCTGGTAAAACACATCATCACAACCTAAGTTTGATCAAACTTTGACTTCACTTCAGATTTAATCAGGATCAACTCTTATGTTGCACTCCAAAAGTGCAGGAAATGAACATGGTCATATGGTGAATGAGTGTGCATAGCTATATCTGAGCTACATCACAAAGAGAGCACATTGCATTTAATATTTCAAAGTAAATTACATTACAGTATGTTGCTACGGTGCACTGTCAGGAGAAGTCGCAGTCATTTTTGCTTGCCTTGTCAGAGGAAGGGCTGCATGCAGCTCCAGTCTAATACAATCAAGTTGCTCAAACTCAAGATAAAGCAGATGTGCACACAAAGAGCCAGACTGGAGTAGAACTTAAGGGTGAAGAAGGCTCTGTTGTAGATGGTGAGGAGGGTGTCTTTACAGCAGCAAAGCTCTGTCTTCATTACTCAAAGTGTTCACAGATTCTTACAGATGCTCAACTTTCATCGAGTGCCACAGCAGAAGTTTTGAGAAGGAACAGAATAAATGGGCTTCTCTCTCTGGGCACATTCAAAATATACTTAAAACTATTTATAGGGGTAAATCAAAATTACCAGAGTCATTGAAGTAATTGTAAGAAAGGCAAAAGTTTATGTAAGCACTTTAAATTATATGTGTTGTGAAATGTGCTGTTTCTTTCTTCTTTTTATGCAATTAAATAAATTTCCATCGTATCATTAAGCAGCTATAAGGAAGATTTGTTTCCGCCTATCTATCATCTACTTGTCAATCCATCAAGAAATAATCATTAGAATCTAATGAAACACTTCACTGCATGAATGTACCTGACATCCAAATATGCAGAACTCTGGCCTTGAGGCAAAACACTGCAATGTTCAATAGCACTGTTCACAGCTGACTGAATGCTCAACCAGCAGGTAATTGTAGGTGCGTGCAGTAGGTTTGTGAGGATATTATTTGGCAGATCAGCACAGAGCTACAGCAGTTGAAACAATGCTGTCTATCAAGTGGCAGTCACTTGTAATTGACAAACTGGTCTCAGGTGTGACTCCGATCTGTGGGAAAGAAAGCCTCCTAACTTGTGCAATACTAGCCTTATGAAATATATCAACAAGGATATGTTTAATTTAATCAGACAATTGTTTACATCAAAATTTTAATTATTTTAAGTTTGATGAGTGTTTGTGTTCAACAGTGCTGAACACTGTTAGATGAAAAAAAATATTCCCTCAATTTTAAAAGATGTTATAATTTTTTTTAAAATTGTCAAGTCTTGCTATCATATTGGTATTGGTACACAACCGCAAACACAGGACATAAACTTTAGAGACACACTCACAGCCCTGATATACAATGAACAAGTCTCTTGAGACTGTGCTGCTACCTCTGATCCATAATTGAACAAAAGGGCAGGCCAAGCAGAGAGAAGTGTGGGGGCCTCTCTCCCTCCCTACTACGTTAGCTGTGAACTTTTGGAGGTAAGAGCCCCGGGGTTCCAAGGACAACTGTCAGGAGACACGGGCTGTGAACTCATGCTAATGAAGGCAGCTCAGCCCTGTAAACAGCATGGGAGGATGTCACTGGAATACATTACAATACATAACTGTCTCCCCAGGGCAGGAGGGGTGCGTGTGGCTCAGCCCTGATCAACCCCCCAAACACACACAGGCACCCACCCACACACACACACACACACAAACACACATTCAATGGCTCTCTCAGCCCACCTGGACACCACACAGGCCAGAGCCGCCAAAATGTGACAGCAATAAGATGACTACGGCAGGACACACAACTGAGCTGTTTGTTCAAAAAAATTCTCAAATACGAAGAAGTAGCTCGGAGCAGCAGGAGCTCATTTTACAAATTCATAACACTCTATCTAACTTGTCTGTGATTCTTTTCTGAAGTGTTTCACAGTGACTTCCTTTTCTCATTTCAAAGTTCTCCTCCTCTCCCACTGCATAACACAGCACACACATGCCTTGAAAGGCTGAAAATTGATACAAACTGTTGAGAACTGAGACGGCAAACTGAGGCTCTTGCACAGATTGTCGGCACTTTGAGGGAAACGGGCGGGGATTGAGGCAGCGATACAGCGAGCAAGAGAGAGAGCTCAGACAGGAATGTGACTTGTTTTCAGGTCAGTGAGCTGCAGTGTGCATGTGCAAGAGAGAGAGAGAGAGAGAGAGAGAGACAGAGAAAGAGAAGGGGGTTGTGAACAAGTAAACCAGGCCACAGTTTGTGATAGAGTCTGCTGTTTTTTCCTCTTTAGTCAAAGACAGAGGAAACATAATGGTACATGTTATCTCCCATGGCTGTGGGAGTTTGGTGTCATCCCGCCTGAGCTCTTGTGATCTGGCAGCATTAGCAGGACACTCGCTCCTGCACAGCTTGAAGCATTTTTGACCTGCCAAACTTGGAAAGACTTTCCCTTCAACAATGTGCAAATGACCAATTCTTATCAGTTAATTTAACCTTGACAGTCAAATCCAAAAATACGTAAATTCATAAAAGGCAATGGCTGTTTGATAAAATTACCAGCTATAAAAATATTTTAATATATTTGCTTTGTTTTGTGAAGAACTGTTTTGTGAGGACTAGAGCTGTGAAGTGATTCAATATAAATCCTGTAGAAACTATATGATGGTATTGTTTTAAGCAAGGTGAATTGTAGAAGTTTTTGTTTTACACATATTAAGAGTTTAGCTTTCAACAAAATTAATCATAGTGCACTGACAATTGATGAATGATTACAATGAATACATTTTTAACACACCTACTATTTTTTTTGGGGCCACAATCTTTCAACTAAATGGTAAACCTTTTAGCAAATATAAATATAAATATAAATTCAACACTCCAGTTACCTCAATTTTGCTCTCCACCAATTCCTGTGATAAGCAACTGGATTTTGATACTCTACTATGTTCACCAATTAGTCGCTAACTTTTGCATGACAAGCACAAAAACTTTAGCTCAGAATAACCAAAACACTAAGCTGTAAAAAGCTGTAATCTCAGCAGAGCTGAAAGAACTACAGGGTCAGGTGATAATCCCTTTTTTGTTTATCACTAAGAGCAAGCCTTTGTATTTAAAGAAAGCATGGGATTTGTTGTTGAAAAAAAAATAATTATAGCAGCTTTAACATTGAGGTAGTAGTTTCAACATATGGTAGAGAAGATGTCAAAATTATGAACATTGTTTTTTGGCTTGCATGATTTATCCAAAGCACTCTTCCTGAGGTAGTTGTTTATGTTAACATTACTGTATTATCCATTTTACAAAGCATGCTAAGACAATACACAATACACAATCAGCTAAATGGGGCCAATCTTACATAATTTTTTTGAGGGCACTTCAGGAATCAATCAACATTTACCTCTTTCTGCATTCAATTACATGAGTTCAGGGTGCACAATTCCTTAGCTATTATACATGATATTCTTTTATAGTCTGAGCAGTAATAAGGAAATCCCCTGCTGTCAGGGCCAGCTACCCCACCCCCTCTACCCCAACTGGTCATTCTGAGGATCACAGTAAAGAGGCCTCGGTACCTTTGAGAGATCTCTGAAATTCCCTGGAACAGTCAGGTCCAAATCCTCTGATTCGTAGTTGGTGAGGACCCAAGGAAAGACAGGGTACTGGCTCAGGTCATTGTATGTCCTCCCTAGACACAAAAAGCACACAGATATCTGTGAGTGACGAAGGGTTGGAAGGAAACAGGGAGATTGAAAGCAGGGGAGAGTACACTTGGGGCTTCAGTTACTTTGGGGGATCAGTATGCAGCATTCCAACAAGCCCCCAATCTCAGAGCCCTCAATCAGACACACTTCCTGTCTCACATGAAGTCTGCCAGGGAAACAAATGCTAATAACAAGCTCTCTTTACTATGAAAGAATGTTTTCTGAGCTCTCCATAACTTTTTCAGTTGGGTGTACTACATAAATTGACTGTGGGTGTTACAGGAGGCCTGAGCACACTGTCTTTAAGTTTACAGAGAACAACAAGGAAGCATCCCTAAGTTGTGAAGAGTGGGTGTAATATGAGGGATATAGATTGTTCTGAGGGCCATGACTCAAATGCCTAAAATGTCACCACAAGTCTGATGTACTGATTGTCCAGATGTGAATTTCCTCTGTGCTCTGGCAGGAGAAGGATGGTTTTCAGATGGCAAAGCGTGTCAAAGGAAATCCATGGGAAAAACCAAGCACATGTACCATGTTGTCATTAATGGTTTACATTTCTTTTGAAGATGACACAGACACAGCTGTGAGGTCAGGCAGTATTCAGTTGTAATCCAGGATTGGGACAAATATGGTTTTGCTAGATTCTTCATACTGTTGGTGATTAATCAAGCTAAAAATGAATTTTATTTGACACACTGAGTGAAAAACAAACTGGATTGTAAAAGACTGCACCATTAATTTAAGATAAATCAAGTCGCATCCCTTGTTAATAAAATTAAATTTTTTTGTTTGTTTGCCTGTTTTTAATATAAAAACATTTGACATATTTTGTTCCTACCGAGTAATAATGTTGACAAGTATAAATAAAGCAATCCTAGGACAAATGTATTGTACCGTTACAATGACTTTTTTAACTGGAGGTCACACCCACACACACCCACACACACATTGCATCATTACACAGGAACCATTGCAGGAAATGAGTCACATCAAAATTACATTTTCACAATGAATTGATGTTAAGAGAACCAAAGAACATATGAGATCAGCAAGTTCAATTAGATAAAGCACACTGTCTTCTTGAAATGAAATTGTAACTGCATTATGTTATGGCCATCAAAAGGACAGATTAAAGCATTTCAAGTTAAAGTAGCATCAAGAGTTGGCAAAAAATAGAAGCTGTTTTGTTAAATCTTGATGACATTTCAGGCTTTAGGATACAATATCATTCAACTTCATGAAAAAAAGTAAATACTTAATCTGCTCGCTGGTGCCAGGAAATTTTGATGATTACCTAAAAAAAAATCTTACCATCTTAAACCAATCTAGCAGACATGTCTTCTCACTCCTGCTCTGCTGCAGGTTGGCATTAGATAATCTAAATCTAGCTGAGCAAGTGATAATGTGTGACAAGGCTAGTCAATGGGAAGGCTTCTGCAGAGTATCCATTGTCTCGTTGAAGCTAGAGAGTATAATTATCCAGGTTAGTGCCACATAGTGAAAAGGAAGCAGTGGGCCGAGCATGGAGGAAGAGTCGGGGGCGTTGGTGTGGTTCAACTTACTAGATCTGAGGCCTGAGTTGGGGTGGCAGGATGTTAATAACAGTGGAATAGTGTTTAATTAGAAGACCACTTCCTGTTCGCACCTCTCAGCACTTCATCCCCCGCCTGTCTGCCGCCCCACAGTATTCTGACATCCCTGTCAGCCTGGGTCATTACCAGGGATTTTTAATGAATTTTGGGCATGTTTTTCTGTCTGCCTTACATCTAATTAGCTGACAATAATGTATCGAACTCGAGCACAAGCTAAATATAAATATGCATGAATATGCAGCAAGAGAAAGAGGATGACACCTCTCAGAGCAGAGTAGCGTGCAGTCGCTCTCGCCTTCCCTGTTAGTTGCAGTTCAGATCAGAGAGTCGACAACAGAACCTCTCAACTCCGCAGACACACATGTGTAAGCTCTCACAAAGCCAGGCACTAATTATCCAGCAAAATCGGCGCTGCCTGCTCTTTGCTTCAAACAGCAAACTCCCGCGAACAGTGAAGTCTACCACGTTGAGCACCACTTAAGGTGACCATGGATTCTTAAACAAATATGACATAAGTGAGGCCACTAATAGTATGTTTCTAGTGCTACCGACACATAAAGATTATTGATCATGATGGCTAAACTTAAAGTCATAACACTCAATTGGTGAGAAGATTCACATAGATGATAGATTAAAACCCAACAGTTTCACTAGTTATGAAGTTTGCCTGGATAAGGAGAAAAACAAATCAGAACCTATCTATTTAAATGATGGCATTGAAAATACAACTGTACTATTTTTGCACCTTCAGCTTCCTCCAAATTAAAAGCATAGTGTTTTAGTTGGGAATCCTTACCTGCGATAGTGTTGAGAAACATGAGGTACTCAAAGTTGGAGATCTCCCTCCTCTGCCAGCGCTGGGTCATGTTGGAGGATTTGAAAAGCTGCCGAGGGGTGGCCAGTGAGATGCGTCTGGGAAACACATTACAAAGGCACATCAGGAAACAGGCAACTTGTGTTGATTATAGATACTTTTAAAATTTACCTTCTTCAAACTTTTACAAAAAGGGCACAAACTGTGTGAAGTTATGCATAAATTCAGATAATTGGCTACAGGAAAAAATACATGAATAACAATGTATGGCTTATAAAGCAGATCTATGTCTAGCATCTCAGTTTTAACATAATAACATACTGAGATGAAGAACAAAGAGAATGATTGCCGTGCTCCATATCATGGCTTTCATTTACAGAATTTTGATTTGAGGTAATTAACAGAAAGCTAGGTGCAAATTAAGAGTCCTTAAATTACATTGTCAATTTTCTATGTGTTAATTTAGGATGGCTTACTTTATATCCACTTTATTAGCATGGGACTTAAAGAAATGAACTTGTTTTCTAGCAGTGTGCACAGGCCTGTTAGCACTATGAAAGTCTACTGGGAATCTGGGGTTTTTCACTGTGGTCAGTGGCCTGGCTGCAGCCCTGCTGTATAGAGTCTTCTGTCAGAGAATTAGGTCAGTTCAGTCAGGGTCAGTGCACATCCACTTCAATGACTGGAGCAATGGGACTTCAAATGACTCTGTGCTGCAGGCCAGGCTGCACAGAGGCCTCAACACACAGCAGAGAGGACGCAACACTGGCCATTAAGGAAATATAATATTAGAAATATTGAGCAGTGTAAGGTTCATCTTCTCTTGGTATACAGTATGTGACCTACCTGGCTTGTGGAAGCCCATAGCTGGTGCCCACTCCCACCCGAGGAAGACTGTAGACCACTTTCTTTACTGTGGCCTGATCAGGAAAGTTGAACATGACTGATGCTGTGAAACAGATATCACTTAGTGATTAAGCATGGGAGAAGAATGAATTTTCAAATGCATTAACTGACACTTCTACTTACTTCTGTTGGCCATAAAGACCTCCATCGCTGTGTTCTGTAGGAGGTAGCGTCTGGAAAATACTGCTCGAATCTCACTAAACATCCATTTCCCATGTAGACCTTCAGTATACGCTAAAACCTATGAAGGTGGAAAAAGAAGAGAAAATGACTTTAGGTTATAATATTGATTTCAAATAAGCTGTTGATTGGATAATATGGACACAAAAGCCTACTCTGTTTTTTAACTGTACAGAGCAAAAGAGTGATTATGGCCTAAGCAAATTCAATAAAACAGATAAGTGAATTATATTAGTATATTTGACATTCATTTACTGATTTACCATTAGTGAAAGTCCTAAAATACTGCACTTAAAGTACTGTATAAAAGTATTTTCTTTCTTTCTCCAATCAGTTTTGTTTAAGAGCATTAGAGTAAAAGCTGATGAGATGTTGAATAGAGCTCTGGTACACTCTAAAGTTATGCTTCTAAAATTCATTCATAAAGGAATAATATGTGACATTTCTGCATCAAAATGTCTGAATGCACCTAGACCTATGTTATATATTATGTTGTGATGTGTGCTTATGTTTTCCCTAATGTTTCAAATGATGTTCATACACACAAATACATTATATTCAAGGTAACAATGTGTTTCGTTTGATGGTGTGTCAATGACTTCACATCTCATTTAACCCCTTTAATTAATTTGATTAATTAAAACAACAGATGATATGCCAGAAATTGAGTAAGAAAGTTGGAAACTTGGCCAGCTAGCCATCCATTTTGTTTCTTTTTAACCTCTGTTTATTCTCTATATTGCTAACTTGTGATGGAGCATAATCATCATTTCATCTGCACTTGTTGTTGTTTCTCAAAGGCAACTTCCCTGATCCCAAGCTATGTCACAACATCATCCAACTGCATTTTTGTTTTTTGCCTAAATTGAAAGACCCCTAGTGACAGGTTCAATCAAAAATGCAATATTGATATTACACTAGTACCACTTCATTTATTTATTGATTTATCTCATAATAAAGGTTTACTGACACATGATACCTTATCTCAAGGGTCTTCTCTACTCATCATGAAGCTTGCTATAGATTGTCTTTCAGTGTTTCACACTTTTTCAGTTGGTCTATAAAATTCACCAGTGCAAGGCAAGTGGTCAGAAAAAAAGACCCCCTGGGTCACTGGCACATAAATAATCAATAAAAACCATCATGCCAGAGAGGAGAAGGAAGACAAAGGATCATTAGTGTATGCAGCACCACTGGGGCTGCAGGTCCACACACAGAAAACCGAGACAGTTGTTCTGACAGGTGAGAATGGTCCCCTCACACACCTCCCCGCCCTCCTTCCATCTCACCTCCCTCTGACTGAACAATTTTGTCCAACAGTATGAGCCGGAGAGCCATCTCATCGACTCCCCAGGTTATAATCACACATACATTAAGTTCAGAGAGTGTGAGAGAATAAAGATATAACAGGGCAGTAAAGGAGTGAGGCCCTACAGTACATTAGAGTGAGTGTGTGTGTATCTGTATGGGTGTGTGGGGGGGTGGGGGCATTGATTGAGGCGAAGTAGGCAAAAAGGGAGGGAAGCCAGAGTGAGATGTTCAGCTGGGTTAGGTCTGATGCTAATGCTCATTTAAAATAGTGACAAGCTGGAAGAGTGCAGAGCGAGCCAGGCTGCCTTAATTTCTCCCTGGAATAGCTCATGCCCGACCTCCGTGCCACATCCAAAATCTCTGGAGCTCAATTAAAATTGGATTAGGTGGAGATGCTGGATGTGCAGCACAGCATCTCTGGTGCTCTCCTCCCAGTAATGCCCCTGCCTGACACCTCTGCAACCCCCAACTCAAACAGTTGTCATAGAGACAGCACAGCCCAGAGGAGGCAGAGTGGAGGGGGAGAAGAGAGGAAGGGAGGTGAGATGGAGGGACGGCTGTGGGGCTGCAGGCGCACTGTTGAGGGCAGGCAGCCGCTCACAAGGAGGCAGGGTAGGTTTTATCCCCCTCCTGTTCTTCAGCCAGATGTTGTGGAAGTAGTCTTCTGAGTGCAATGCCGAGAGGCAAGTCAGGCAGATATGCATCTTGGGAAGGCTTCAACAGCTTACACCATCCAGGCACCAGCAAGTTGTTATTTGAATATATATTGAGTTATTTGGATGTCTAGAAACTTTGAATAGTTTTATATTTTCAGCAAAGTCTCTATTGACTTTACTATTTTACTGTTTTAACAGTTTAAGTTTGCTTCCTGCATTCTCCATTAGTATATTATCATAAAACAAACTATGAAAAACAACCCAGCAATTAAAAAAAAATGCAAATTACATTGGTTTTTCAATGGACATTCCACTTCATGTTCCTAAGAAATGAGGAATATATAAAAATGGCTACAATATTGCAACTGTTGAATGATTGTCAACACAATAATATTTTAACACTGGCTGTTTCTTGTTACCCAGCTAGAGTGAACGTTTTGTTGCCATGACAAAGTACAGGCCAAAGGGCTAGCTGTCAACAAAAGAGAGGCTAAAGAGGAGAAAAAAGAGCTGATTTCAAACAGCCCAGATCAAAAAATTTGTCACAACAACAAAGCTTTGGTCTAAACCAACACGCAGGGGCCCCTGTAGACTTGGAGATTTGACAAAGCCCAGCCCTCATTTTTGGAGGCCCAGCTGTAAAAAATGCCATTTAATGAACCTGTCTGCTGAAGCTGTCCCCTGCCTGTCAGAGGTGTCAGCCAGTGACAAGCACTGGGGACCGCCGCCTCCAGTCACAGACAGGCCTGCCAGCTGGAGACTTCGGCCCCAATCTAATCACGCCACCAGGAAGGGACCGGCGCTCTGCTCTTGGTCTGTCACGCTCAGGGCTGGGGGAGAAGAGAGGGGACGGGTGGAGGGGTCTGGTATGGCCGACAAGCACAGCCTTTTGTTTCCACACAGGTTCCACCACGCAGGCTCATTAGGAGCCACAGGCGCATGCGCTGCTCTGCCAGCTGCAGGGAGATGTATCTCTACAGCATAATAGCCATAATGCAATTTAACGTCTCCTTCCTCTCTCTCCTTTCTTCCTGTCTTCTTTCCCTTATTTGACAGAGGGCAGGCTGCATTCTGCCTGTAGAACATCACAGGTGGAAAACCGTAAAATATTGTGACAGTTGAGATGAGAAAAGGCACAGGTGACACCAGTGTTTAGGCAAAGCTCATATATAATAATGTGCAGATGCTCAAATGGAACACATCATACTTAAAAGCAATAGGAAGACATTTCATGTATGAGAATAGATTATAATCATATCTGACTTCCCAATATCTTTAACTCCACATTGTCTGAGACACTATGACAGACGTTATTAATAAATCTAACAAAGCTTTTTTTTTTTTTTAATAAAACCTGATGCAATTTTCTTCCATATGGCACAATATATCTCCCTCCACTGCATTCACACCAAACAGGAAAATAATGTAATTCAGTGAGACCTCCAAGCCAGCATGACTGATATATTTATATGAAGACTGCAGAGCAGTCTGACAACTTGGTATCACAACACCTCCACTGCATTCTTCTAAGATTTGTCTAATAGGCTTCCACCATAAAGCCTCACAACTGCATGGTCTCAGGCGGCCAGAGAACAGCGAAGTGGAAGAATAAGGGGAGGATACGAGAGGCAGTTTCATTTTGAGTGATATGACTACTCCCCCAGGAGCAAGTGGGATGGATTTCACACATGGCAATTTGGAGGATCAGCACACACTGCGTATACTGTATTCAATGACTGACCCCAGGCAAAATTGGCCAATACTGTGAAGAGGTTGAGCAAAAGGATAAGGCAAAGAAGAGAGCATAAAGCCCAGTAACAGCAAGAGCAGAGAGTAACTGTCAGCTAAGTGGGAGAGCATCGTAAGCAAGAGACAATGTGTTAGACTGGGTCACAAAAAATTATTTGTATCTAGAAATTTGAGGGTGAAACAAATAATAAGTAAAGTAAATATGCAGTTTTATTTGCATCTAAAAAAAATCACATAAACAGCCTCTGAGATTTATGCATATCCAATAAGATTAATACAATTTTGCTCAGCTGAAATCACAGAATTGGCAGAAATAACAAAAAAATCAAAAGTACTTTTTTGGAATGACATTGTTCCTGGATAGAGATGCTGTGGATTTTTTTTCAAATGCACAATTTCAACAACTAACTAACTGCAGGGATAATTACCACTAGGAGTTAAGGTAAACAAATAATTTTGTAATTTGGGTGAACTGACCCTTTAAATGAAAAGGAGTGATAAACACAGTGTACAAATTCTTTTTTTATGAATGCGTCAGGTGTTCCAAACACTGTGAAATTAAACTAATAATGCCACATCAAACTTTACTAAACCACACAAATATAAGTCTTAGTTGCCTGACCAGGATGTTCCAAAATCTGCACTTTATTCCTCTATAATCCATTTTACATTCTGCAAAGGTTTTTAACATATGCCTGAGCATCAAAGCATGTTTCTCATCTGATCCCCTCTTAATGTGACAACTGTTATGAAGTGTGAAAATACAAAAATGTAAAAGAGATTCCCACAGATTATTAAAAATCAGCATTCCACTTGATTCCCCTATGTGAGACCCATATCTCAACTTCAATAAAGTAGCAGGCTCCTAATGCAGGTATTGGGGGAAAACAAGATACAGATTTGCATAATCAGTGTCACTATACATTTGCGTGGTAGCCGGAGTGTAGCAAGATGACACAGCTGGGGTGCTCTGGCAAGACCAGTGGGATAAAGGAGATGAATATGCATTAAATATGCTGGCAGTTCACTGCCCCAAATGTCCAGCCAAGTTTGTCAATAACATTTATGTCAGGGATGGTATTTCACGCACATTAGCAGGCCCTGCAGCGCTGTCTTCAACACTGCCATGGTAGGACAGGTGGGAGGAGCCGTTTTGCTAGTATGCAATTTCTTCTTAAAGAGTCAGGGCTCTTTAAAAATTCTTTATCTGCCTATGTTAAAATATAAAGCCTCAAGAAATGCAATGGAAAAAAATCCAAGCAGTTTCTTGAACTTGTGGTTCCCTATGGTGATAATACACAAAGTGTAATGCCTTTCAAGGGCACCAGAGAAGAAACAAGCCACCATAAATTTATTTTCTTAGTAACCTTACTGTTATTACGGGATCAATATATCAGTTTGAAAAAATATTTACTACATTACCTTATCTTTAATACAAAATGTCATAATTACTCAAACATTCACACAAAACCATCTTTTTAGTCTTCACATGTAGCTGGATGCATGTGCTGAATCCTCCAAGTCCTAATCTAAGGCATGTAAAAGACCTGCTGATCTACTTGAAGGCAGAAACTCAGGATAACATTTTGTGTTGAAAAAAATACACAGATGGATGAAGATGCAGTACCAGCAAGAGGTGATAATGACAGAAGCACAGGACAAACATAGTATGAGGAGTGACTGTCCGCATAGGGAGAGGGTAAAAATAGATGGATGGGTCAAACAAAGGCAAACAAGGTTCATGTCCTGTAGAAAAATAATATTCAGGGATTATTGTAAAGAAACTAGTTATTTTAACCTTTTATCTTTTCATAACCCTAACCAAGTATTGGTGCCTAAACCTAAAAAAACTGCAACCATTCCCTGAATATATGATTCTCCTTTGTGATACTAATAGTTATTAAGTAACTTTAGAAATCAAGTCTTTTTCAGATATGCACATTCTAATGTCTCCTCCCTGTAAGCAGTAAACTAATTATGTCTTGCAAGTAAATTATATCTATTGAGTAATCAAACAAAGAAAGCAACCTAACAAATATTTAAACATACTTTTGAAATTGCTCAAGCAGTGACCAAACAACACACACACATACCCACAAACACACTTAGTGAGCACATCATCCAGATAAACAGCTTGAGGATGCCTTTACTAAGGAGCTTGAGAGAAGGGATGCAGTCATTTGGTATGGGGTCTTTTCAGCAAGCTTTTCCTAATGGGACTTTTCCAGGGACTTGTCAGCCTTAAGATGACTGAAATCCTTCTGGCCTGGGTACCAGCCTCCTCTGGCTGCCACTGAGAGTGCCAAGCTGATCGCTTTAAATCCAACTTTTCTTTTTCTTTTTTTTGTGTTGTGTGGGAGGGATGGGGCTCAGAGCAAGACAGAGAAGAAGAGAAGAAGAGAAAGAACGAGACAAGGATAGAGAGGCGGAGAGACAGAGGAGGAGAAGGACAGAAAGAGCAAGTGGTTAGACGAGAGGGCCTGATGAGCAATGAGCGCCTCACTCGTCCTCAATTAATCTTGTCTCTCTACCTTTGCTTTGGCGCTTCCCTCAGCACCAAGGTAATAACGACACCCTCATCCATTATCCTTTTATCCCTGTTATTCACTGGGAATTGCTTAATAATATGTTACAGATTTTTCCTCCTTCGTATAATTCTTTCTGTCATTTGCAGTATATCATCTGGAAAACACACAGCCCCCTTTCTGCTGGACGCTCTTTGAGGATTATCGTGGGTGACACCTTCGGGATGCAGCCAGAATCTGGAGCATCATTTTTTCAGGCATAAAGTGGAATTACTCTGACTTATCTGTCATTGCCAAAAGCACAACAAGCCATTCAGGGCCAAAGCAAAGGTGGAACAGGTTCTTATCAGCTTCTCTGAACGAGAGCTCTTGTAAATTTATGCTAATAAGGGCCTTTTGTCATCCTTGCTCACCCCTTGGGGCTGAACCGGGCTTGCAGGGGATGATAATCTGGCTGTTGAGTGCACTAGATAATTTGTACTTTATCCTCATGTAATTATATAGTTTAAATCTTTTTACCAATGCTAATCCTACAACACGAGGAAGTGTCTTAACCGTGTCTGTGGTTCTTAGCGGCACCGGTTAGCCTGCATCTGACTCTCTCTCATAAAATCAAGTAGGAGGGGTGCAGCACTGATATAATTGCTCTGACTTTCTGTAGTCAGTGCTATGAATCCTTGTATCATTTTGATTCACGTTAGCAGCCAGGCAGAGCAAGCTTGCAGCTTGGGAGTACTCGAGAAAACTCTTGAAAACGTGAAATATTGTTGCACAGATGAAATAATCATCACCATCCCCTATGCCAAATAAAAAATATGGTGAAGAGAAAATGGACTGAAAAAACTAAAAGTAAGACAGCAGAGCATCTTTACAGAGGTCTCTTTTTTGAGGTCCCTCTGCTGTCCAGTGGGACTCCTGGCCATCTTGTGTTTCTGCCAAAGCCGACAGCCCTTGACAAGCAGCTTGGCATGCTGTAATTTGACTAATTACATTGGATTAGACCATATTAATGCAAGCTGTTTTCTCCAGGGTCACTGACCCCCCCACCCCCAACCCCCCGTGTGTGTCCCTTTTTAGTTTCCCCCTATTTAGTGTAAACAAAACACACAAGAAAGAAAGTAGACTCTTTGTTTCTTAAAGTTATGAAGCAAAATACACATATTTTCATCCCTGAAATTAGGTTCATAGAGGAAGAGTGTGCAAGAAAGTGTTCAAAGCAGATAAAGATGTGAAGTACAGCCTGCTCCTTCCTGAGGCACAGGATCACAAGATTCTTTGATGGCAAACTAAATCCTTTACTTGCTTCATCTTTCCACAGGAAAACAAAATAAGTCCTTTTATGAATCTCAAAAAGTCCCGGAGTTCACAAACTTGTTTTTTTTACATATGGAGATGGAGATAGGAGGACTCAGGAGGGTCTCCACATGTCTACAACCAGTGTGCAAAATTTCACTTTAATTTTACTTTTATCTTAGCAAAATATCAGGATGAAATCTGAGTAATGAGGCACTGTATTTATGTGTGGTTTGGTCACACAATTATTTATTTGAGGAAATGGTGTGTTGAAAGCCATGATTAATATAAATAAAAAAGAGCACAGTGTTTGATCTGCTTTAAATTAGCAGAAGAAGGAGGGAGATCAGTCCTCATTTGCATTTGCAAAACTCCTAAATGAAAGCAAGGAAATGAGCCATAGTATATGTGTGTTTTAATACAAGTGCTCTCCCAATTGTACAAAATCAATTTAGGTTTCACTCAATGGAGAGGCAGCCTCAGTATTTGTATGTGCTCCTCTGCCTTGAACATGGTGTAATAATAGTCTTAAACCAGGCGTTATAAAGACAGAATACCAAAGAGGCTTACAGCCTTGGTTTCATGAAACATTTAGGCAAAAGTTCCAAGGGCTGAGGATGATGAAAGAAGGTAAGCTTGAAAATGGGCTTCTGGGATCCACAGCCCTTATTGTACAGAAGTCACATCAAATTAATACTGAGGGCCATTTGCAGCCTTTCTTCTCCTGAGCTTTTCAGAACGGATTAAGCTATGAAAACTCAGAAATTACTAAAGCACCTATTAGGCATTATGCTCACCCTTTCTCCTCTTTCCCTTTGAAAGTCATTGAATGTGCTTCACTTCACTTGCATTTCACAAGTTGTTTGCATACTTGAAAGAAGGGTAATTTTTTTAACATGTGTCATGAAAAATGTACATCTCCAATAGAACTACAGAAAAAGGGAAAAAAATAATCAGATACACAGATCATTCTGTGGATAAAACTATATTGTGGCTTAGTTTGAAGATACAGGCCACAATATTTGGGCTGTTTACTAAAAGCATCTGACAGAGTTTCCACACTGATGAGGGACAAGTATTGCTAGGGCTCTCCCTGGCTCTCCACACCCCTCTTTGCTCTCTCAATGCCTCTTCAAAGAAGCGCAAGGAGTGCATGAATTGTAATTATGGCTCCTAACAGGATTCAAGAGTGCCCAAACGATGGCACTTGAGAACCAGGTCGTGTGGAGTTAAACGGCTGTCAGCCACTCAAAGCTCCCCAGCATGTGAACAAACCCACAAAGGCTGGATGTGTCCACTTCGAGGGCCCTCCTACCCACTTTCCCTCTCACAGGGAGAGATTAAAGATCAACGAAGGCCCCTTTAAAGACCCATATAGCCTTTTTGCATTTTACCTCGCAGTCCATTTTTCAAGAAAGGTTACAGCTTCCCAGGTAAGATACTAAACCTAGAAATAAAGGATAAAAATGAAATTAAATTAATAAATTAATAATTCCTTGAATAAAGTATCTGATCAATGAAAAGATTTTTTACAGGAAGAAGTAAATCCTTGGTGAAAATCAAGGCAAATGAGACAACACCAGAGGGGCATGTGAGGGGGGGAAGCTTTAGAAGGATCAGGTAATTGGTCACACCTGAGAAACCAATCTAACCACAGTGTTAGATTATTTCTTGAAACTCCTCTTCAGTATAACGGAAAAGATCATCTGTGCTCCCCAGACAGTTTCAATGACTCACCAGGGCACAAGACCCCTCACCACACATTAAAGAGAGCAGCCTTCAGTCAGGCCCTTCCCAACTTCAGCTGCATAAGCAACCAAAAGAAACCAACCTGCAGCGTGAAGTCCCTATGCATGACCCTTATTAAACTCCTAATTGGATTGAGAGCTGCAAAGAAAAAAAATTCAACATAGTTCATTCAGCTGCGATTTTCTTCAGCATTCTTTCCCGTAGTTTGCCCCCTTAACAATAACATTCAAAATCAAGTCACTAAAAAACTTTTTTTTTCCTTTTCAAAACACAACCAGATTTTCCAAAAATGGGAGTATAGGCAAAACCTTTTCCACCTTTTCTTTTAAGGCAAAGCACTATTTGATTTTCACAGGGTGCAAGTGACAGGCTGAAACAAAGCCCAGAGCTGGCCATTGTGTAGCCTTTCGCTGTTGTAATGGTCTTAAAATGGCTACAAGCAGGGCCCTATTCAGGGCTGACCGGGCTGTCCAGCTCAGCTCTCTTCTCCATATCCAAGACAAACCTTGCACTAAGCAGGAACTTTGAGGTCAGCTGATGAGGGAACGAAGGACTGAGTTTCACTTACAACAAACAGCTCGGACTATCAACGTTTGCAGAAGTTCAGAACCCCAAGAACATAAAGAACATATTAATACTAATTATGGAGAATAAATAGTGCCATAACAACAACATCAATCAAGTTCATTACAGAAAATAGCATAATGATGATAATTACAATAATATCTCATTAAGAAAGAGAATGAGAGACAGGGGAGAATTAATAGCAGACAGGTGTACAACACGCTGCAATTATGGAACCTGAAATTAGTTCATTGCCTCAAGGCAAACAGAAGAGAAATAGAAGGTTGTAAGTGAAGCAGTGTGTGTGTGTGTGTGTGTGTGTGCGCGCGCATGTGTGTGTGTGTGTGTCTGACAGTGGAGGGGGGCTGGTTTCAGGGCTGGGAGTAGGACTGTTAGAGAGAGGCTCACTGACAAAAAAAGGAATTGCAAATAAGCAAACAAAAAATCTTAAATGTGTAAATTAGGGAGAAAAATAAGAGGGAAAAGCAGCTTTTCCCTGCAGACTGGTGCCTTAGATGAGAAGGGAGCAGCGAAACGTGATCAAGGGGAGCTGTGGAGCGGTGCGGCAGGCGTCAAGATGAGCACTCAGCCAGCGAGTGGCAGCTTCTCCTTTTCCAGTCAATCATTCATTACAGAGCCAAGTGCTGTGGAGGAGTGCCTCCTCTTTTTGACCTATCATATTACTGCCTCTGTAAACTCCTAATCCTCCCTTCGTTAGATGGTGTCAACAGCCGACATGCTCTCACCCTGCTGCGCACTCCCTGCTCAGACACCTCCAAAGCCCTGCCAAGACCACGGAATTGATACTCTAATAAAATCGTTTGAAATTTAACAAGGTAGAACGGCACAACTTTATCCATCTTTTTAGGTGCTTTCATCTACTTTTTTGACTTGTTAGTTTTTTCATCATTTGAAGGAGATTTGGAAAAATTTACTTGGTAATTAGTTCACTTTTCTTTTTGTTTTACCACCAGTTCCAAGACCCTGTGCAGTTCACCAGAGGCAACACTAACAAAATCTGACTTAAGTTCTTCTGTGTTTCATTGGCTGGTCGGAGTGGCCTGGTTCTTTTTGCCTTGGGGCTGTTCCTGAGCAGGTGAAAGCCTGGAGGCAGGAACCAGCACATCAGCACTTCTTCATCCATCATGACTCTTTCATGGGCAGCTCGTCTCCTGAGCTTCTCAACTAGCGCCCAGTGAGACAACTACCATAATGAGTCCAACAGATGAAAGCGCAGCAGGACAAAACAACATTCAGATACATCTACACGCGCACATATACACATACACACACAAACACACACAGGGACTAGCAGCAGTCAGAGACTCGCTTTGTGAATGCTGTTATTTAGGTAAACAAGTGAACAAGAAGCATCAATGTTATTGCAGAACTTCTAAATTGAATTCTGGATGATTATTACTCATTAATCACAAAAAACAACAATCTAACATTAAATTCATCTCAAAAATATCACACAGCCAACTGTCCTTTACTAAAATGTAGTAGTGAACAAACACACACACACAGACATACAAAAATACATACACAGAGATCCATACATTGTATGGACAGGTTTGAGTGAGGGTCTAAATTTAAGCCGACAGATACCAGATACTAGATAGTTGAGAAAATGACAACACTGATTTAGCATCATCCTGACCTTGTCTGGATGTGACACTGTCACAACAAAACCACTGCAGTGAATTTGAGTGAAGCTCAGCAAAGTTCCATCATGTCTTAATGACATATAGAACATAATCCTTTGTTGTCTGTTAGGATATATCTTACTGGGAATATAAATGTAAATTTTGTGGGTTAAACTTTGTCATGGTTGAGACACACCTACCACATAACACGGTTTGAGGGATGTTAATTACCATATAAAATAAGCAATTGGCATCCTGCCCCATATGTCCCACTTTTTCAGTGAGGAAGATGGAAATGAGGTGGGGTAGATTTGATTGTGACATGCTCTCCGTCTGCACTCCACAATGTGTGGCTTTGCCAGTAACAGGCTAATATTCAGCACAGCTCACCGCCACCAGAACTAATGAAAGAAGACAAAATGTCTCTGCTGCCATCTTTGTCTAGCATCCGCTCAGGGTGAGCCTCCCTCTTTCCCTCCTTTCCTTTTCACCTCCCCTCTTTCCCCTCGCTTTTGAAGGGAGGCTGACAGCGGCATAAAATGGTGGCGAGCAAATGTGCCTTCCATGTGGCAGCAGTGGTGGGGTGACAGGGCAGGCTGAGGCCAGCGCTATCAGCAGTGTGTGGCTTTTGCTTTGAACAACCTGGATGGTCGCCACGGAAGATCAGGGACGAGCTTGTGAGACACCAGCAGTTCTAAACAAAAGGCAGCTCGATACCAAATCATAATACAG
This sequence comes from Acanthurus lineatus, assembly GCA_029814665.1. Classification (NCBI taxonomy): domain Eukaryota; kingdom Metazoa; phylum Chordata; class Actinopteri; order Acanthuriformes; family Acanthuridae; genus Acanthurus; species Acanthurus lineatus. The sequence continues at coordinate 20,606,046 of JAPZDV010000024.1, read as the reverse complement.
ACGACCCATCCTCAGCAGAAAACAGCTCTTTGACAAATGTGAATTTAATTGTCTAGAGCGCCTTGTTAATAACATACTGCACATCACCCAGTAATTTCTCATAGGCAGATTTAATGTCTTAATGTGCAGAATTTCATTTTAAAAAACTATTACAAATAAACATTCTTATCAAGATACTATTTTAAGGTAAATACCAAATATAAGGAGAGGAAGTGAACTTTATTTTTTGTACAAATTGTAAAATTTACAGAGACAAACTCGCTATTTTGGACTTATTACAGAAATTCACTTGATCTTTTTCAAATATAAAATATGTAATGCTCAAATATCCACCCATGCATAAAACTAATGAACAAAGCAAACTCCCTTCACCTAACAAATTGCTCTTGAGTCATTCAGGGGGTTGTTAGTTAACCCTGAGCTCAGAGGATGATGAAGCAAAGGCATAAATCACAGAGTGAAACAAGGCAGACTGCTTCGATTCATTAATGGAAATGATCTGTCAATATGCTGAAGTCAATTCACACGTGTCAGCTGGGCTCAGCACACAATAGGCCAGGCAACTTATGAACTCCCAGCACCACTCCACCGAGTCCATAAAACAACTGGCATCGCCGCTGGGGAGCACCCCAAGACACCACCCTCTTGCACAGACCACCAGATGACACAGATGGGGCGAAACCAAACAAAGACGAGACTCCTTTTGTACAAAGAGGGACCCCTTTCAAAAGCCATTCATGCAACAAATTGGGGAAATCTGGCCATGCAACACTCTGGGTTTGCTCTTTTATTAGTGTGAGCCTTACGTCACAGTAAGTGAAATCAGATTTATGACTCTCTGCTACAAAAGGTGGTTAAAATCAAGCACACTTTAAAAGACACGAAAACTTTTAAAGCCATGTTAACCAACACAAGTTTAGCTATGTTAACCAAGAACAATTTTTCATTTGCACAGGTCACAAAGTAACTGGTTCTTCTTCTTTTAACAACATTTTTATATTTTACAAAACCAAGAGCTAAATGTCAACTTTAGAGAGCTAATGAAGAAAACTACAAGGACAATGCTGATCCCTGCTTACATTTCCTCTCCTCTATAGTGGATGGTTTATTTTGCTAAATATAAAGCTAACTTTTCCCACATGACAAACCTTCATGTTTTCATTTATCTAGACAAGCTTGCAAGCAAATGTTAGTTTATGTGGCTGTTGTTTTTTATCATATGTTCACCATATTGGTTTAACAAGCATATAGTAATGACTCTTCATAGTCACAGAGATCAATGACTATTAATATCAGTCACAGATACTGCAGGGGACTCCTCCATTTTATTGTAGCTTTAAACAGCATCAAGCAGGAGTGTTCTCAAAGCAGCCCATCAGTTAGGAAGGTTTGTTTCCATGTAGGTCATTAAATATGTGCACACAAGCTTTCTCTTATTAGATCCTTTGCAGTTTTCTTTTCTTGTTCCTTTTCAGCTGCACACCCATGCTGCTGCAGCAATCTGCATAGAGAGACATTTGTCATCATTAGCCTTGCTCTGACAGTTGGCACCCGGCACCTCAGATCTCTTGGACTGGCAATTATGAACCCTTCATCCCTTATTTAGAAAACATTGCCTAATTTTATCACAGGCCTCACCAGCAGCGTTTGATTACCAACAGCACCAAACCTACAATATGCCACCAACTCTTCCAGTCCCTTTGTTTTGTGTGATGAACTCCCACTCTTAGATCGCATGGGAGACACGTGGGAGAGAAGCGTTTTCAGTTAAACTGAGATTTGAAATTGCTTATAAGGCACAGGGGTTGTAGAGAAGACTGTAGATGAGCATCATGGGGTCAGTGGGCAGATGATTACAGCACCCGCCTTTAGATGGTAGACATCTTACAGACATTAAGATTAATCACACTGCCACTGAATGGCTGCCTTTCGCAACAGACAAGATGGAAGTCAGGCATAGAGGTTTCTTTGATAAATGAAAAAAGTGGAAAAAACTGAATGTTTAGAAAAAACTGGTAAAGTATTGAAAAAATTATCAAAGTCCAGAAAAAAAGAGAAAAACATACTTAAAAAAAAAAAGAATGAAAATTCTGCACTAGTTTTTAACACCCCTGTGTTTAGCAGTGTCATGTACAACAAAACACAATGTTAAACTGTGTGCTAATAAAATGAGTGGAAAACACTGCACCAGCACTTTCACTGCACACAAGTGCCAACTGCATAACCTGTGCAGGAAAAAAGTGTTCCGTTCGCAGTGTAAGGCTATAATTTCCTTTACTAAAGCAAACCAGACATTTTCTGGATTTGTATTTTGTCAAACAAAACTAAATTGTATTCATGTTAAATTCATGCAAATACATGCATGTAATTTATCACGAAGGCTGACAAGCGTACCATATTGAAGAGGGGAGGGGTGAAGGGCCAATTGAAGCTGGGACAATCAATTAAGTGTCATAATTTACACTTTCTTCCATCTCTCTGTTTTCTCAAATTTTCATCCTGCTGATAATAAGCTTAGTATTTTCAGTGTGTGTCAATTCTATAGATATGGTTCACGGTGAACAGATCCTGTTGATCACCAGAGGGTCTCTGAGAGCCTTGGGCTATGTCATCCAGCTTCCTGACTTCTCCAAAGAAGGTTGCTAAAACACAGCAGAGAATAAAACAAATGAATGGACACAATCCAAAGGGGGTCCTCAGTGGAGCTCCAGGCCCAAAAAAATTATCTGACCTCCTACAGAGAAACCATATTGCTTGGAATAATAATGTTTCGTTATTAAAAATCCCAATGACAATTTAATTTTGTGACAAATAAAATTATAGAAAATGTGTCAACGCAAGTGGCTTTCCCATGAGATTAAAGCATATTATTTCTCACAGTTTGAGAGCCAGCGTTGATGTCACTTCTCTGAAGTGTCACTGCTTTTAATCTGATTTATACAGAAAAATGTCATCCCATTAGGTCCACATTGACTTATCTGCATATTAGCTTGAGAGCTAATTTGTACTATACATGGGATATGGCTTGAGATTGTCTTTTTCAAAACAAAATGACCAAGAAAATTTATGAAAACACATATGGCAGACTTTATTTGTTCTTGTGTAATAGGATTATTTAAATTATAAAATCATCCATAATTATGATGCCAGTCAGAAGATTGCTTGTCATAAAGGTCTTGATCCAGCTGAAAGTCAGCTAATGCTATGCTTTTACAAAACCTTTTTGATTTTTTTGTAAATAGTCAGAGGGTATTTAAGAATTTAAAGACAGCATGCATTAATTTTACTGTAAGACTTTTTGTTCATAAAATATACTCAAAGCCACAGAGGATCATGTTGGTAAAATTAGCCAATAAAAATACATCTTTGTGGAGCATGGCTTTTTGACAACCATCTGGTTACTCACTTTTTTTTTAAATTATATTGTTCCCCTGAAATGCTTGAGATTAGAAACTGCTTTGTACATGCATAAAAATAATTGTACTTTTAAAAAAGATCATGCAAGTTTATATCTGTTAATTCAATTTATACAAGTTTTTTGTGTATTTTCATGAATATTGCAGAAAACCTTGAGGATAAAATACAAAATAGAGCAGCATAAATTTAATTTAATGTGACTTCAACTACAATCACAGAATATCGTTTCAAGTGACTCAAAGCGCGAGTGGTGTCATCAAAGGGCAATTTCAGCCATCAGACGAGCACCACTGACCTTATGCCCGGTCATGTTAACAGGACTATCAGTCTTACTGGAAGAAAGGAAAAAGAAAAGTAGAGGAGAAAAAATGAATAAGTGTAGAGGCATGCTCTGGAAACAAAGATCCCTTCAAAACAGAGTCACATGCTCGTGCAAAATTAGGGAAAGTAGAAGTCATTGTATTGATTTACACAATCCTGCATGCATTTTGCTGGGTCTGAAACAGGCCTGTGCTGGAATCACAGCCCCATATATCACACTGGAGGGCCTCCAATAGCCTTTAGCTGGATGGCAAATGAAGCAACAAAGCTTGCAATGTTGTAATGGTAAAGATATGGGTAAGCAGATCGGATTGTCTAAGGTTAGACCTGACAACTGCTGGAGTCTTGGGACTGCAGAGCAGGTTGAGTTACTGTGAGATCTGTGCAGCCACATGCTTTAGATTAAGAGGTGATAATCTGAATGAAAATCCCCCCTTCTATCACGCATACGGACGACCAAAGGCTGGAGCACAAACTCAAGAGGTGCAACTGGATTCTGAGGTATCTGACTTGGAGCAAGAAAGCCTGGAAAGTGAGGCCAGTCTGGTTTCAATAAAAGACAAGTACCTGCTGGGCCACAGACAGTGGGAAAGACTGAGAGAAAAGACTATCAAAGCTTGAGAGGGAAGGAGCCTTTTAGCTACCTCTCACCACATGAAAACTTCCATAATGTCCTCCACATCCTCCAGATATATGTCAGTGAGAATATAAATTTTTTTGGTTGAAAAACGTAATCAGACCTAAATATGATGAGAACTGGAATATGGATCTCATCATATTACAGAATTTCAGGATTAACCTTTGTACAGACCTTTATCATGTCCCCCAGTTGGATTCATGAAAAAAAAAAAAAATTCTCAATTTCTGTAATTTCTGCCTGGTAACAGTGTGAAACCATCATTTGGGCTTGCCAAGAGGCCACTGACAGTGTGTCCCTGACAGGCTGTGATGATAATGGGAGTCACCTATCTATCAGGGTTCTTCCCCGAACAAGCCACCTCCTGCTCAGCCGCATCCATGTAGCTAGAGTCAGAGCTGACGTGTGGCGGTTTGCCCTCATAATGTCTGGTCTTATGCAGCTCTGACGAGAGCAGAGATGAGTGTAAATGCCTTTGTGTTCCTTATCTGATCTGTGCAGCATTATCTTTTTTTGAAGTTCTCTTCAAAGGATGCACTGTACCTTGTGAGATGGAGTGCTAGTGCAATGATGAGAGCCAGAGAGGGTTTGGTGTGGATGCAGGATCTCTTTTTTTGTGAATCATTGTCTTGAGATGACCAGCATATCTAAAAACAGCACACTAATACATTGCAGGAATTACCCTAAAAGAGTAAACCATGACAGTTAGAATAACTGACAAACAATGTTGTTTTTATCTTGTTTATTTTTTTTAAAACATTCAAATAAAAAATGTTTATTTTTTTTTGTTGTTATAATCTTATTGATGAACATAAAATGTATGAATCTTTACTGGTAACGGGTTATATATAATTCTCTTCAAATTTATACTAAAATCGGATTATTGAGATTGAGCAAACAAAAGCAATAAAATAATACAAATACTAATACTAAAAGAATTTTGAAATATATAAAAGCAATCATGTAAGCTAAGACCGACACATTAACTTTGTTAGCCATCCTTCTTTCGTTTGACAAATTATAAAATACAACACTGCTTCGTGTGGCGTAATAAACGAGTTCAATGCTTTTCATTTTTAGCAATCCAAGAGAAAAAAGAAGGCCGCATGAAGATTACGATTGTGATTATTTTTTTTAAAAAAAATACACATTAATTAAATGACCAAAAAATGGTAACACGTGAAGTAGATGCATACTGTTCCCGTACAGTGAGAAGAACGGAACAATTGGGTCTCCTCAAGCTACATGGTAACACTCAAGCTAGAGATACACACGCGTAATTTAAACTCTCTTATGGATCACGACCATCGCAATTAATTTGTCATATACAATGACAATTCTAAATACAAATAGCAAGAAAAAAAATGTATCTTTTAAAATTAAACCAGATACCTCACCAGACTGTTCAATGAATTTAACAAATGCGGAAAGGTCTAATTAATAAATTAATTCATTACATTTTTACAAGTTTTCAGATTAAAAAACAAGGAAAACCAGGTTTATCAAATAGAATTATATTCGCACAAAACCCTCCCCATATTACTGTTATTTCTATTTATTTGTTGAAGCTTATACTTAAATGAAACAAGATCCGGTCCAGGGTAGAAAAGGAGTAGATGTTAATAATATTGCGAATTTAAATATTTTATTATCTTGCAGGCTGTTTATTGCTAAATAGCCTATTCTGACAATTCTAAATCCACCTACTGTTTCACATTTGATTCATTATAGCGACTAAAACAGCAGCAGATAGAGTCCGAGAAAAAGCAACGTAACGCAGTGAAAATGTGAAAATGTGTTTCTTCTCTCCAAAATGCGTAGGTGTACTTCCGCTCCTCGATATACTAGCCTACAACTACCTGCACTTTTTACTTGTATATAACACCCAGGGATGAATTTGTTTTCGATAAACTGGGAAGCGGTGACGCACAAGACAGCGATTGGACATCTTGGTTTCAACTCCTCCCTTATAATAAAGAGTGTGTGTGTCTCCCTGTTGTAAAACACAGCAACACCGGGCGTCTGCGTCAGGAGGGCACACTCCATTCTGTGCAATTACGCGGACTCCTAAATGGCACAGTGATCAGAGAAAAAACCAAAAGGCTTTTTTTCCAGCTACTGAACATCACAAGGTTGAAATGGACTCTTAATAAGGCCATCCTAATAAATTCGAGGACTTGCTTGGAGGAATTCAATGCAGTTCGCGGTACAACAGCTGTGAATGTTATGATATGATTACAACGCATGTGCTTTAAGCACAGTTTTGAATAGTTGTCTTATAAATAGACACTTTTTTTCTTTTTAAATAGCTTTCTTTCTTCTCTAAAATTGGCTCCCGTACAAACAGCCGCGTTGGATCCCTCGGCTTACTGCGAGACTCCGGTGTATAACCCGGATCTCTGCCCTAATATGATAGCCGCCCAGGCAAAACTGGTGTATCACCTCAACAAATACTACAACGAGAAATGTCAGTCTCGGAAAGCCGCCATCTCCAAGACCATCCGAGAGGTGTGCAAGGTGGTATCGGACGTGCTGAAGGAGGTCGAGGTGCAGGAACCCCGCTTCATCAGCTCTCTCAGCGAGATGGATAATCGTTTCGAGGGACTGGAGGTCATTTCACCCACCGAGTTCGAGGTTGTACTCTATCTGAATCAGATGGGAGTATTCAACTTTGTGGATGACGGATCTCTCCCTGGCTGCGCCGTGCTCAAGCTCAGCGACGGCCGCAAGAGAAGCATGTCTCTCTGGGTTGAATTCATCACAGCCTCCGGTTACCTCTCGGCGCGCAAGATCCGGTCGAGATTTCAGACATTAGTGGCGCAGGCAGTGGATAAATGCAGCTACAGAGATGTTGTCAAAATGGTTGCTGACACGAGTGAAGTGAAATTGCGCATTAGAGACAGATATGTGGTGCAAATTACGCCGGCGTTTAAGTGCACTGGGATCTGGCCACGAAGCGCTGCGCACTGGCCTCTCCCTCACATTCCCTGGCCGGGACCTAACCGAGTAGCAGAGGTCAAAGCGGAAGGTTTCAATCTTTTATCCAAAGAGTGCTACTCCCTGAACGGCAAGCAAAGCTCAGCAGAAAGCGACGCCTGGGTCTTGCAGTTTGCTGAGGCCGAGAACCGGCTCCTCTTGGGTGGATGCAGGAAGAAATGCTTGTCAGTTCTGAAAGCCTTACGCGACCGTCACCTCGAACTGCCCGGACAACCCCTGAACAACTACCACATGAAAACTTTGGTTTCCTACGAGTGTGAGAAGCATCCCAGGGAGTCGGACTGTGATTAGAACTGCCTCGGCGACCGACTGAACGGGATACTATTGCAACTTATCTCATGTTTGCAGTGCAGAAGGTGCCCGCATTATTTCCTTCCCAATTTAGACCTGTTTCAAGGAAAACCTCACTCTGCTCTAGAGAATGCAGCCAAACAGACTTGGCGACTGGCAAGAGAAATACTGACCAACCCCAAAAGCTTGGAGAAACTCTGAGGTAAAATATGTTAGTTCACCTCATCTTAAAAATTGTGGTAATGAGGCCTAACGAGCTACTAAACGGACAGAAAAAAATGTTGCAATTTGCAAAGTCTTGTGAAACGTGACTGTCCTCAGTTGTTGAACATGTTTTGGCCTAACCGGTTTCAAGATGATTTTTATGACAGACAGTTAAGCGTGACATTATCCCCTGTGCACCTTTTGGCGGTGCCAATATTTAGGAGCAAATTAAATATTGGCTTATTAATCCAGGAGTCCACCTCAGCTGTGGCTTCTGTTCTCTACGTGCCACACGGCTGCCCAAATTATATATTTTCCTAAATGCTTTAAAGTAAAGCCCCGTGACAAACTTTGGACAATATAAAACACATCTGTACATTTTATACTGTAAATACATTCATAGATTGTGATTCAAGTGGTCTGAAATTGTGAATGTTGTTCTGTGACACGTAAATAGGACCCACCTGTTTAAATCTACTTCTTAACTTTTCTTTATCTGGTAGAAAGGTTATTAATTTATACTTGCATCAGTGGTAGTCTGATTCATCTGTTTCAATGGACATTGTCTAATTTTTAAAGTTTACATTTGATGGTAGGCGTGCGACATTTGTTACATTGAAAACATTCCATCAATTTACTTGAATTATTATTTAAGGTACTCGAACATTTTTTTTGTTTGTTGTTTTTCTCTACCATGCTTAGGCCTACATGATAAAAAAAGAAAATGATAACATATATAGTATATATATATTACAGTTTAATTAAAAAAATGCACTTGAAATACACTGGATTATAACATCTGTGATCTGTTTTTTATTATTTCTGTCTCTGATCTAATTTAAAGAGCTAATAAAACGAGCTGTTTTATATTTGTGTCCTAGTATGGTCTTATTAAATGTGTTTCTGACAGCAGTGAAGCAGGCTTAAAATCATGCATTAGTAACATAATTAAATCTTAAATTAAATCTTTAATTTTTCGAAATCTCTGGCTCTCGTTGAACCTAACACTTTAAATACAACAAAAGTAAGAGTAAGAAATGAAGTGAGAAAGAAACAATTTCCACACACACAACTGTATAAAAATACCTTGAACCCTGCCGTACACTTTATTTAAAAAAACACACACACACACACACAGAGCAACTTGTGCAAAAATCTGCGTGTAATTTTTTTATAAGTAGGTGGAAAACAAGTTAACTAGGCATAAATGGTGAATAAATATCATTCAGGCTGTATGATGAGTAGGATTTGATAATTATATGATTTTTACAAAATAATTTTCAAATAAATTCAAACAAAATTCAAACAAAAAATCGGCCGTTATTTGCTTCAAAGGTTTCGGGTAAAAAGTCTTTATATCATACAAAAAAAAGGTGCACAGACGAGCCGCGCGCCTCTTTGGTAGTATTACCTGCGCAAACTCGCGCCTTTTCTTTGTGTATTAAAAGAAACTGAATAGGCCTAATTGATGTTTTTAATTCCTGGCCGGCAACAATAAAAACTACTCCAAAAATGTGAACTAAAACTGCCTGCTTTAAACTTGGTCTGCACACTTGCTTGCAAGTTACTTACCTTTGAGTCGACCTTTTTGAAGACAGGGTCATCCTCGTCCACCTCAAAGTAGATTTCAGTGGTGGTGATGGACAGAGTCCCCCGGGCCACCAGGACGGGGGCAACAAGCTGAGCCGGGCTGCTCAGGACCACTGGGCCTGTAGTGCATAGAGGGGGCAGCCACCAAAAAGTCAGTCACTATCAAAAAATTATATTTGTGTGAAATAAAGCGAGGCTGAGGTCTATTCTATAAAACTGGTCGATGTGATGACAGGGGTTAACATCAGGCCAGCGGCCTGCTTGCACCAAACTCTACGTGTGCATCCTGCGCTTATCATCATTTGACTTCTCGATATTAATTATTGCCGATCGGTCAAATATTGCAAAATATGACAGCCTCGTGAAGGTGTTCAGTTTTTAAGCTATATTATTTATCCCGCCATGGAACATTTGAACGCATTTTTGTCTATGGATTGCATATCGCTGTGCATAATACAGAGGTTTTAGCAAACTTATTAAAAAACAAAGATGTCACCACAATGTAGCACCTATTTTTTTAACCCAGTGATGCGCTGTCTAAAAAAAAAAAAAAAAAAAAAAAAAAAAAATTTATATGGGAAGATTAAAACGAAAAAAAGAACCATTATTTAAAAAATTAATTTAAATTAATTTAGGAAAAAGATC